>PVIA01006409.1:0-98104 GCA_004024845.1 Tonatia bakeri | reverse complement strand
GCCAGAGGAGAGAGAAGAGGGAATTTCAGGGGAAAAGGGGAAGGGTTTGCAGGAACAAAGTTAAAAGACACATGGATAAAACTAGGGGGAGGGTGGTAATGGGAGGGAAGATGGGAGGGGGATGGGTGGGCTTGATTGGGAGTAAAGGGGAGAAAAATGTACTTAAACAATCATTAAAATAAAAAAAAAGGAAAAAAAAGAATATCATAGACATTTCCTTTTTAGTACTTATTTTTTTAATCTCTATAATTTGCTACTCTATGAATGTCCAATATTTTTCTCAACTACCATTGTAGGAATGGATATTTATTTAGGTTACATATGATTTTTTTCACTATTACAAACAATAATACAGTACCATTTTTGGCTTATATTTTACAACTTATATAGGAATTTCAGAAGAATAAATTCCTAGAGGTGGAATTTCTGCATCAAAGATAATTATATTTTGGGGTCCTTAGGAAGATATTACAAAAATTACTCTCCAAATGACTCAGGCCAACTAACATTCCTACTGGAATACTAATAAATAATAATAATAAATAAGAGGACCTGCTTTTGCATATCCTCACCAACACTAGTGTTAATAACTGTTTCAATCATACCTAACAGGAGAGAAAGGACGTATCTCAATCTTTACACCATTTGGATTTTTTGATGAATCAAAGCTGATAATTTTTTTCTTCTTGAGTTTATTTTTTATTCTTCTCCTTGTTCAATTGGTCTTTCCTAATGCTATCTGTGAAAAGGAGAATAATATTAAAGTTCTCTGCCTTAAAACTTACAGGGTATATTTGAAAACATCTGACTCCAGGAATTGGCAATAAAATTCACTGCTGAATATACTGTGAATTCCAGCATTTTTGGTTTAGTTTTTCATCAGACAAAGCAGAAATCAGTCTTATTCTACATAACATTCCCTAGGAGCAGAGAACATTTTCATTTGGTCTGTATTCAGCAAAAATCCAAAAGTTTCAATATTACCCAATTTAAAATTTCAGCTCCACATTTATGTGATTTTCTCTTCGAACAATTTCTGTCTTTCATGAACACAGACTCAAACCAGAAAAAAAATCCTTACTACAAGTGTGCACTTCAAAAGGAGACAACAAACAGGAGGAGTGCTTCCGGATCGCCCTGGCAGCCGCACTCCTGCTGCGCATCCCAAGGACAGCGTGTGAGAGCTCTAGCGAAGCACTTGCAGACTTAAAATGCATCAAATTAAAAACCATACCCATTAAAAGAAACTCTTCTGGCATCAATTCCGTCAACATTTCTGGAGGAAAGAAAATGTTTTGAGTTGTTTTGTTGTTTTTTTTTAAGATATGAAAGATATGAGCACAGCTGGGGATAAAGATTTTTTCTTTATAGAGGCCATCTAGATATCTCACTGTTGGATATTAATGTTGAAGTAAAAGTAAAGTAGATTTTTGACAGTGGACATGACAGGGAAGTGAGCTACAAAGAGAAAATAATTTTTAAACTGCAAAAAATGGAGTGCTTACAGAGTATCATCGAGTCTTGAGGATTGAATGCAATTTAAAAAGATGTGGAATTCAAGCACTTATCCATATAATGTTTCAGTCTTCTCCATAGGAGATTGGTTAAATGTTCAGTTACTCAATGCTTAAATACACTCAATGGTAGAGACTGTGTTACCTACTGGGATAGCCCATGTAACCTCTGGACGGCCATGATGATTAGTAAGTCCCTCCTGGTATGTCCTGGTGAAATCTTTTCTTATACTTGTTGTTATTGATCCTGCTCACACACTGCATTACACAGAAACTGTTGGCTGGCTAATTCTACATCCATTGCCAACTCCTTCTTCCTTTCGCCTTCAACCATACAGGCAGGAAGACTAAATACTCCCCTTTTCTGGTCTCCATTGCAGCTAAGGGTTACCATTGGATCCCAATTATGGCTAAAGGGACATATGAAAAGTTTTCATGAGCCTTCTGGGAAGCCGTTTTCATCCCTTGCCCCTAATTTCTGCCTTGAGTGCAAACTTAATAAAGCTACAACTGCTATGTGCAACCAGGAATCACAGACAATGGCCCTCATCTACCTGAACCACGAACACTAGCAGCCATCTACCTTTAGAAAAGTAAACTCCATCAGTCCTGAGGGATTGTAACTCAGGGTTTCTCATGTTTGGACCTGAAGACAGCCTACTTAATACATATACCATAGGATCACACTGAAAGATCAATTAATTATGTTATTTTATTACACCTCATATATTAACAGACAGAAAATATTTTAATAAACTGGCATAGTTACCCACACGGATTATACTCTCACCTTCAAATATCAACAAAGTAGAATATATTATAATATTACAACAATTTAAAACTGTTAGGTAGAGTATACCCCAAAGTAAGATAGCTTTGTAAGTGGAAGTGAGAGACCGTTGAATTCTGACAGAGGCCAATGAAGGGATTTAGTCATTGTTCCTGGTCAATGTCCTCTCTTCTCTATCCTCTCCTTCTACTCCTCTCTTACCTCACCTCCAAGTTCACACTAAGTTAAGGTTCCTAAACCCCAGAGAAGCCAGGCAGAAAGACTCAATTTGTTTTCTCTTCTTTTATTTTTTCCCAAGTCTATCAGGATGTCAGTTTTCTAAAAACTACTTGCAGCCATAGCTTAATCACAAAAAGGAGACTGAATTTTACCTTTCCCAGGATCATTGAATGGGGGTCTCAAGTTGCAATAAGACTTAGGGATACTGATCTGCTACAGTCTTTAGACTACTAGCAAAATGCTCCACCAGAAATATGTCTAAACCTTCAACCTATTTTTACAGCTTGATTTAGTGCATATTACCAATAATGCTATAAAATAATTAAGTAGTCTCTTATAGGAATTTTAAAAATACATCAGGATAAATCCGAATTTCTTGCATGATTTATACCTAACTCAATACATTTTAAGAAAAACTATAATTGTATTATTATAGAATTTTGATTTTATAATTGCATTTCTGAATCCATCAACAAGATCAATCACAGATCTTTGAAATACTTCAAGGAAAACTCCTAAGGATGGTAGTAAAGTAGATGACAGAGTGTACTCTAGCAGAAGTAAGACTCCTGGGTTTGAATTTGGATTTTGTTCCTCAAGGACCAACTGAATTACGTAACCCCACTTATAATCATCATCAGTAAAAAGAGAGTAATTATACCTACCTCATAGGTTTATTATAAAAATAAGTTTAAGATGTGTGTACATATAAGCTCTGTGTGTGTGTGTGTGTGTGTGTGTGTGTGTGTGTGTGTGAGATGGAATTGAGAAAGACTTCGAATTCTGACAGAAGACCACTGAAGCAATTTATTCATTGTTCCTGGTCAATATCCTCTCTTTTCTGTCTTCACTTTCAGTTCCTATCTTATCTCACCTCCAGGTACACATTAATTAAGATTTCTAAGCCCTGGAGAAGCCAGGTAGAATGATTCAATTTATCTACTCTTCCCTTTGTTTTCAAGTATATCAGGAGATTGTGTGTGTGTGTGTGTGTGTGTGTGTGTGTGTGTGTGAGCGTGTGTGTGTCTGTGTGTGTGTTTTCAATACATGGCTAGCTATTATCATTCTTCTAAAAAATATTGTTCCCATTTGATTTAGACCTCGATATATTAGTCTCTTTTACATTATCTTAGTTTCCCCAAAATTATGTCTTTTTAGTTGGTTGAATGATTCAAAATCATGGAATATATAGCACAAGTATAAGTTATTTCCATATTCATAAAACTCCCTTTATTAAAAATCTCTGAATCATTTCAACCCTTTTGTAGAAATAGATTGTATGTGGTTTGGAAAGAGGTTTTAAAAGGATGGAAATGGTAAGTGGGTAGAGATAGAGCCCCCTAATGTTAGAGATATGCCTAAATTTGTGTTCACACCAAAAGGTCAGCAGTTCGATTCCTGGTCAGGCACATGCCAGGTTTGTGGCTCTTACAAACAGCTGACTGGGGCCTTAGAGGCAACTGATCAATGTTTCTATCCACCTCTTTCTCCCTCCCTTCTCCTCTCTTTAAGAATAAATAAATAAAATCTTTCAAAAAATAAAATATACAAACTTTCCATTTTTCATAGAATTTTTTTCAGGACATTAGACATATAAAGGAATGTCTTTGGAAAGATAAATGAATCTTTATCTCTTTAGGGTATTTTTATCCTTAAAATATGATGATGAAACTGAGCATGGTTTCACTAATGAAATCTCAACTCTAAACTATCTAAAATAATGAAGGAAAACACTGATCGAATGACTCTTTAAGCACACAAACAGAAAAAATAATGTAGAGTTATTTCCAAGTGTGAACATGGAAATGAGGTAAAGAAAAGGGAAGATAAGGTGGAGCACTCACCTCTGCCTTTATTATATCAAAGAAACTAGTGTTATTTTAAGAAGGCAAATGATACTCCCTTCTCAGGCCCAATTTGATTCAAACTGATCTCTAGTTTATTCCTCTTAGCTCCTTATGGGGAATATAAAGTGGGTAGAATACAAGCTTGTTTAAAAAATAATTTTAGGCAGACCTTTACTACCCACTCTACCACAGCCTCCACCCCCGTACTATTCACAGCCCCATTCGGACTAAAACCTTCACTTACTCATCTTGATCTCTACAGGCACGCGACGTGGGAGTCCTGCCCAACGTTTCCTCCACCCAACCACATAATTCCGTTCACCACCCCAGAACACTATTCACTTCGTAATTCCACGATCACATGGCCTCCCTCATTTTCTCCCTGCCTAAATTCCATGTCTCCACAGAACTTGACTCATATGACCACCTCATTAGGAAGGGGTTCATAGGTTCTGGAAGATGTATAATAACTGGCTGTCTCTGGAAAAGGAAGAGATCCTCACTGGGGTGGGGGAAATGGAGACAACTGCACTTGAACAGCAATGAAAAAGAGATCCTTGATTTGTAACGTTCACCGGTTTCTGTGGTTTGAACTCTCCTGCCTTGGCATGGTCAATTTCAAAACTTGGAGTTGGAAAGGTGCCCACAACCTGCTCTCCAGAGCTAACAACATCTGGCTCCAGCACACAATTGTTTTGTCAGACTAAACAGTCAAAAACTTTGAAACGTTGTTCCTAAATGTTGTATTTTTAAGAGAGGTGAGATACGGTAGTAGAAGCAACGTGGAGCTGAAGAGAACCGGGTTACAGGTCTAGCTCTGCCACTGCTGACCAGATGACTCTAAAGCTGCTTAACCACTCTGAGGCTCAGCTTTCTCGTCTACAAAATTGCTAGAGAACACTAAATAACCTTCTAATACTAACAGGTCTATGATATACACAACCCTTCATATGATCATATCTTATCATCCACCTCAACTGAAATCTCCTTGAGTAGGCTATGCCATAGCATACTATGTACTTAACAGACCAAGCACAGTGCTTTATATTTAGTAGGTGCTTCACGAATAGTTTGTACTTAATAGGTACTTCACAAATGTTTTTGAATAAATGATTAACTTAAATGACGTTGGAGATAAGCTGGGTATATGATGGGTTAAAGGAAGAGAATAGGACCTGGGAATGTATTAGCACAGTGAGATGAGAAGTGATTAATTTGAAGAGTAGTTTTCTCTAAGAACATAGATATTTTCCAAGTTGGTAACAGATGGGAAGTGCCATGTTTAGTGGCACACCATGTCTGCTCCTTCCCTCCTGTCCAGGGGCCACCCTACACATGCCCAAGCTGTTCTCATTTCACAGTGCCCACTAATGGAACCTTCCCTTCCCCATCATTGCTTTTCTGCTCTCACTGTCACACTAGGCTGTGCTTTCACTTTGCCATTTGTATTTTTCCTGTCATATATCTCTGCCAGATTTATACCAATTTCTTTCTTTCCATTTTCCTCATGATGCTTCTTATGAGCCTAAAGAACTCAAAGTGTAGCTGATTAGGACACTATTATCAGTGCCCACAGAGCAAAGCACAAGAGGACTCTATGGACTGCAGCAAAATTGGATACTCAGCTGAATGATGAACAGGATCATTTTCAATCTCAGCTTTGGCCAAGACTCCAAAGGCCTAGTTACTGTATAATAGTTTAGTAAGAACAGCCCTGTGCAGAATTGCTCCAGCATTAATCATCTCTAACCAATAAAAACTTCTGAGTTGAGTTGGAAGAGTTGAAGAAGAAGAATCCTTTTCGAGAAGAAGTAGTTACTTAGGTATGGTTGCCCCTGGGGGGGAGAAAAAGACGACTTCTTTGCCTGAAACCAAGTGAAAGCAAATTCCAGGGATACTTGAAGAGTTTGGTAAGTGCTGTTTCCCAGAGTTGAAGGGAGCTGAAGTGCTGGTATAAAAGGCTGTAGCTAGACTGGCCTGAAGAACTAAAGTGGAGAGAAAGACCGGATTCAGGTTTTCTATAGACCAGATTTGGGACACGCAGAAGGCAAATACAGAGGTATCTTGAAAGGACTGCCTGGAAGGACAAAGCGACTCAAGAGATGGGTGACAATAAGAAGTCCAGGAACAGAAGACAATGTCAAAAGCTTAATGAGGCACCTATTTCAAAGGAATTAAGAGTCATATTTGACATTCCCAGAAGGAGAATCACCCTCAAAACCTTCCATTAAAGAGTCAGTTGAAACATCTATGAAGTCAGAACCAAATCACATCGGTCATACCTTTTCTGCCCCCTATCTCTCCTCCTTCATCGTCAGGTCTTCAGGGGCCAGAAACCATAGCTAGAGATTGGAAGGGGAGATGCCACTTTACACACACACACACACACACACACACACACACACACTCCAGGCTTTCAATCCTTGGTCAGGCCCTGGTTTAGAATGAGAGAAAATTTAAACAGGAAAATAAGTTCAGATTATTATACTGAATAGTACTCTCTGAAGCTTCGAGGGACTGGAGAACTATTAATTATGAGAGAGTAACTTTAAAAAGCTATTAGTTCTACTCAAATTTATCCAAGAGCCAGGGAAAAACTATTCAATAAAATGTGTTAAAGAGACAATGAGTGGGGGAAATGTTGCTTTAGGTGGTTTTTCTAATGAATCCAACTTTTTTACTATAATGATAGTAGACTTAGGAAAAGACTGGCCCCCAACTCTTAAGCCCTTGACTATCTTTAATGCACTCTAGAACACCTGGAGGCCTAGGCTCACCTGGCCCTAATGAAACCACAAGCACTGCTCTCCAGGAAGAGCAAAAGCTATTTCTTCTTCAATTCTGTTGTTCTGCTGTGTTCCCTAGTTGCTAGTATTAAAACTGTTTGTATTGCTTTTCATTGAAAATACAAAGTGTATTTCTACTCCCCTATAGATTTTAAGCCAGCTAATCCTAGGAACTGAAACACTACTATACTTACAACATTCTTTCCAAAGTAAAACAAGCACATTGGTCCAAAATCAATGGTTGGGGCCCAAACCGTTTAGAGACTGAATTTTGCTTCACTATGTGCATACTCCAGTGGGGACTGTCTGTGTAAGAGTAAAACTAAAATCTTTATTCAAAACAATAATCTCCGTATAGAACTTGCATACCAGTCTCAGATCTCTCAAAGCATGTAGATGTTTTCTGCAGGAGGCCTGATGCAGGGATAAGAGAACCTCATTATTCCATCTGTAAAAATATGTCATGGTTTGTATAGTCATGTACCCAAAGTAGACATGGCACAAGCAAAGACTTCCAGACTTGCTTCTCTTGGGGGCCCAAGACACTGTGAGTTGACAGAGTTAATAAAGATATATTCTAGGAATTGTGAACCTGCCCATTATTTTTCTTGGAATAGCAGCCAAAACCAATAGCAAAAAAAAAAAAATGACCCAGTGCTGCCAAGATGGCAGGCATTCTTTACTACATTTCATGCCAATTATTTCTTCCTGTATGGAAGCAGGCATTAGTTTTCAATCCCTGCCCTATATTTCAAATATCTGGGTTGTAGACCAAAAGAAACACTAGCTATCATAAAAACGCTAGGACAGCCTGTCACATGATGAGGAATCCCTTTAGGCTTCCAGCCAACAAGTTTGGCTTGAGTCTACGAACTTTCATAGGGCAAAAAATGTGAAATAAGAAAAAAAGAGGAAAATTGTCCTCCCTTCCTTGAGAGGTCTTATTTATCACAGTACCTACTACCTTCAGAGAGGTAGAAAGAAATGGAAATAATAGTACAGTATCTCCTTGTCTCCATGGTGTTAGACCATGCACATGGTTGCCTCACCTCTTTCAAACACATACTAGTCGTTCAAGTAAAACTTCCATTAAAGATCCCCTGCCTACTGGAACTATTCCAAAGATTGGGATTGAACTAGACAAAAACATTATGATAGTGTGTGCCTTTTATGAATAGGATGTCCTTACCAGAGGCACTTACAGTGGCTTAATAGGTATTTAAGTGAGGGGTGGGGTATGGCCATAAGAGGCTCCCCAAGGGCCCTAAAAAAAGTAATATCCCAAAGTACCCAGTGTCTTATACCAGGGGTAGCTTTTTTTCAGGGGAAGAATTTAACTCTGTGAAGATTCACAATGTGTTAAACTGAAAAATATAATAAAGATACATTCCTAGTCCTCTAAAGCAGACCCCAGATATAGAAAACACCAGACCACAAAATTCTGAGAATATACCCAAGTTCTTCATGTCTGTCAAGACCCAAAGAAATTGGTTTAATTTTCTAGGGTAACAGTTGAGAAATAGGGTTTTAAATAAAATTATTTTGCCTTACAACCATATCAAGTACTCAAATAATTTAAGTCATTACCAAGCCCCATTGTTTAAAAATATATTTTTGTTTTCAGGCATAATAAGGGAAGCATGGGGAAAGAGAACAGGAGGCATGCTCGTATTAACTGTTATTCAAAGTAGATCTTCAGTATCTTTCTATCCCTCGTTCATTCACTTCTTTCAGTTATTCATCCATTCACAAATATGCATTGAGTAACTATTACATTCCATGTACTGTGCAAATTGCTGGGGCTGAAATTGTGGACAAGATAGACAAGACTCCTGTCTCCATGGAGAGGCAGAAAAGAAAGGACAGTTACAACTGGACTTTAAAAAACAGACAAGTTCAAGCTGAGCCAAAGTCCAGGGCCTACCCCTCCAAAATACTTGGTCAAGGGAGCCAACATTTATAGAAAGCAAGAATTCTAGTCTTGGTTCTGGCACTAATCTAACGTGTGACCCCAAACAAGTTATGATTACTTTTTGGCCCCCAAGTTGCCATATGTAAAATGGAGATGATGGTGCCGTTTTTAACATGATATATAGAACCAAGACTCAAAGATAATAGATAAAATAGTACAAAGTACCCTATAAATAAAAGATACAATTATAAATATTAGAAAACACTTGCAGCAAAAATACTCACTAAGAGTAGCTTTCAATTGGCCTCACACCTCTCAGAATGGCTATCACCATCAAGAAACATAAGTACTGGTGAGGATGTGGAGAAAGGGAATGCTTTTGTACTGTTTGGTGGGAATGCAGAGTGGTGCAGCCACTGTGGAAAGAGGTATGGAGATACCTCAAAAATGGATCTGCCTTTTGACCCAGAGATCCCACTCTGGGAATATGTCTGAAGAACCCAAAATACTAATTTGAAAGAACATACGTGCCCCTATGTTCACTGCAGCATTATTTACAATTACCAAGATATGGAAATAGCCCAAGTGTCCATCAGTAGATGATTGGATAAAACAACTACGGGACATTTACACAATGGAATACTACTCAGCCATAATAAAGAAGAAGTTTTATTCTTTGTAACAGCATGGATGGATCTGAAGAACATTATGCTAAGTGAAATAAGCCAGTCAAAGACAAATACCATATGGTTTCACCTATGTGTAGAATCTAATGAACAAACTGAACTAACAAGCAAAATAAAGACAGCGCATAGAGAGCAGGATGGCAGCAAGGGGGGTTAGGAGGTGGAGGGCTTGAGCAAAAGGGGAAACGGACTCACGGACGTGGACAACAGAGTGATGTTGCACAGGAAGGGGAGTATAAGGGAGTTAAATGGTAATGGAAAAAATATAATAAAAAACTTTTAAAAAGAGTTAGTGTTCTATCTGTTACCTAATTCAAGTCTAACAAAAATTACCTGCTGTCAAAGATGACAGCCCCAAGAGAAAAATAAGTGGTGATTATAAATAAGCATTTACACAATGCATTCTGAAGGACATAAAATACTGAGTTTTGTATAAAGTCACAAGCTAAAACATAACAATGTTTTGCACAGAATTTTATTTGAATTGTTCACAAACCATGTGAGAAAAAGAACATATATATTTTCTATCTAGTATCCTTTAGAATTAAAGAAATATAAGAGAAATAGGACAGGCTTTTTATAGATTAATATGTTTTTTAAATAAACAAATAGGTTTATTTCAGTTAATATTCATTGAATCCAGGGAAAGAAAGAGGAATAATCCATGAGGTTTGTTTTTGAGTTTTCTTCCCTCTCTCCGCTACTTCTCCACCATAGGAAAGGAGCCAAGAATTGTGAGCTGGAGTTTCTTTTTCATTCCCCCATAATTCAAACACGTTTTTTCCAACTGAAAAAGGGGCAAGTAAGTCTTCAGCTATGATCCACAATGACCATTGTCAGCTTCAGAGAAGATAATTAAAAGTAAATAAATATACACTGGATGTACAATTGTAGTCACATAGAGGAATATTTTCTACATCTAAAACAAAAAAATTAATCTTAGTATTTTAAGTGGCTTTACCTTTAGGTAGAAAATACTTTTTTAATACACGGAATGTACAAAAAGAATGGCCCTCATAAATGGGTCTACTGGTTTCCTCAGGGCAATGAGTGCTGAGAGGTTCTTAGTTTTAGACAGTGAGGACAATGGGCTTAAATCCAAACCCACTGAGGAATCAGAACCTGCCACTGTGGGAGCAGTCAGTCAGAAAGATCATCACTGAATGTTTCAGTAAAAGAGGCACTGGGAATACACAGCTCATCAGAACCAGCTTCCCAGCCTTTAAGTCCTGGCACACATATCTGGGAAAGCTCTGACCCTTTTGCAAATGAACAACTTGACACCCCCCGCCTTGGTGTTGTGGGGCCCACCTCGCCCAGTAGCACACTTCCCATAGAGCAGAATATTAACTTGGTGTGAGATGATTTATCACCTAGTTATTGTAGGCACGGGAGGAGGGGAGCTGCAAGAAGGAAACATTCAACTACACTCTCACTCCAGGAAAGCCTAGACAAGGTAGAGAGGGCAAGTCTATTATAAGTTTAAATACTTAATGACTTAGTGCAGTAAAGATTTAATACCAGCTCCTTGCCAACAGAACTAAGAGAGGGCAGAAAGAGCCCACAAGAAGGGAAAATCACACACACAAACCAGAATTTTGCCTTTTAGAGAATGCAATTCTACACATTGGCAAAAAGCTGCAAGGGAATAAGTTTTCAGTAAAGGTTGTCAAAAATCAAAAGTATCACTACTAAGGTACTATAGAAACATAAGCAAAAGGAAGACACTAGGCAGTTAGATAATCACCAGCCCCCAGAAAATGTCTTACAGAAACATCAGCATGAAGAGAAACTGCATCTTAACCAAAAACATCTGATGGTTGAACTCTAGATGCCTTGTAAACAGGATCGGTGCCTCTATTTTTCTCCCAGCAGCTGACTGCAATTTTCGTGGTTAAATGAAAGCTGGAATTTTCTCTACAGATGAAACCTATATGTTTGGTGTTTGGATTTCTGAAATCTTTCTTTAGTCATGTGAGGCTCTGGTGCATACGGACACAAGTAATACTACACACACACACACACACACACACACACACACACACACTTCGAGTCCTCCTGTCTTACGCTAACAAATAAGACCAGTAGGGTAAGAAGTAAATTCATTATTATTTGAATAACACTTAAAAAATTGCCTTCACCACTGTACCATTGGTGTGTTCTGAAATTGCCACTATCAGTCCACTTAATAGACAAAGCATTCAACGGCTCCGGTAAAGGCAAATAGGCTACAGGTAAAACTTGAATTCTCTTATGCCTTAACACAGGTGGATTAAAATAAAGTTCTTCTTTAAAAAATAACTTAAATGTTTCCAGCTTGTACATCCACTTGTGTTAGGCCCTCAGGCCTTCAGCAACACCTACCCCAAGCTCCACCCCCCAGCCCCCGGAAACTCTTTTTCATTGTTTCTTGGTCTTCGGAGGGTATCTCAGGCCTGCACCTCATAATCCCATTCCTGCTGGCTCCTGCAGTGGCCTTGTCTGGGTTCAGTCACATTTCTGCAATTACCACAGTCCCTAAGAGAACCCCCAGAGATCAAATCTCTACAAGGAACGGTGTCACAGCAAAGTGCATCTCACCCCCTTTTGATCCCAGGACTTGAGAGTCCTCTCTCAATCTCTCTCTCAGTGTGCCCTGCCTCTGTAACTTCCCCTACAGTTTTAGTGGAGTCTCTGTTTCCCACAGAGCTCAGGGGTGTGTTCAGGGGTGCTGGGGCGCAGCTCCAGGAGACTGACACCAAAGCGCTCACTGACCCCGCCCAGCACTCCATGGCCAAGGCTCTTTGCTGGGAGCTCATCAAGCCTAGTCCTTCTCCCAAGACATCTCAGTGTTCGTGCAAACATGCTCCCAGCAAACACAAGATAAAAATGTGCCAGATATGTCTGAGCTTCAGTCTCAGGTCAGACCACACCCACATGAGGAAAGATGAAGAGATAAATATCAACACAGTATTATCCACAAACACCTTCATGAAAATTAGATTCTTCTTCCCAGCATTGCTGAAATATAATTGACAATAAAAATTGTATGTATTTAAGGTGTACAACCTCAAGTCATGATTCGAAGTATATATACACTGGAAAATGATGACCACAATCAAGCTAATTAACACATGCATAACCTCACATACTATCTTGTGTGTGTATGTGATGAGAATGTTTAAGATCTATTCTCAGCAAGTTTCACTTTTATAATACAGTATTACTAACTATAGTCGCCATGCTGTCCTTGAGACCCCCACAACTTCTTCCTCTCACAGCCAAAGGTCTGTACCATGTGACCAGCAGCTTCCTGTTTCCCCTCCTCCCCATCCTCTGGCAACCACCATTCTATTCTCTGCTTCTATGAGTTCGACTCTTTCATAGACGCCATGTATGTGAGATTAGACAGTGTTTGTCTTTCTGTGTCTGGCTTATATCCTCCAAATTCTGAGACCGGTTGACATCTCAACAGAAAGCAAATCTCCAAATGATAAGACAAATAAGACCTGATGAGGGGGTAAAAGGGGAAAGAGACACAAAGGCTAAAAATGTGAAAGTCTGGAGGTCCTGCCCAGAGAGAAAAGTCCCAGAAGCCAGATGCCTTAATGGTGAATGATCACGGGCAGCCTGAGGATACTGAGTACACAGCAAGGAACACCTGGGTGCAAGGAGCTAAAATGGGAATGGAGGGACACCAGAGGTAAACTAAATCTGGTCTTAGTGTTTCGGAGTCAGTCTTAGAAGCAAATTATCTTTTCCAATAAAGTTCCCTGCAAAAGTTTCATTTCATGTATCTGTTATTGCTTCTCCCTGTAACTGGCTCCGTTCCATCCTGAGCCAGTCATAACATGAGTCTACATGACACCAAACATCCAGCCATAATCAAAACTCCAGTCAACCAGCCAGCTGTTTTCTGTACATAACACCAGGCAATCAACGGACAAACTTCGTGCCTCCAATGACGGAAAAGACCAGATGTTTTGGCATTATGTAAATGTTAAGTGCCAATTGAAAACAGTAGTGTCAGCTGTCATTTTACATACAATTTTTAAATGATTCACCTTGCACGTTTCTCCTGAGTGGGCCATAAACCCAACAAAGGTATAAGATACACATACACAAACTTCCGTACACACATGCACCAAAAACACTACAGCGTGAGTGTGTGTGTGTGTGTCACAGAACATGTTAAGGGGATGAGGAGATAAGTGATTCCACACAATACCCATTTTATAAACCATATTGAATGGGCCCATTTCCTGCCAGTTTGTGCTTCTCCCTGCCCTGCCCTGCTCTGCTTTCCAGCTTAGGGAACCACTCTTCCAGGTTCTTTTGCCCTCTGGCTTCATCTTAGGGGAGACACAACTGGGAGGTGAAGGGCAGGAAGAAGGATTCATCATCCTCACTGGTAATTTTTTTCTTCTCACTGTCTCCAGTGACGTCTCCAGAAGCTGCTGCTCTCCCAGCTCGCTCTTCCTTCCGAGGTTCTTCCTCCCACTGGAAAGACCCATCTGGGATTCCCTCAAACTCCCTCTGCACCAACTGTGTAATCCAGTCTTTGGACTAAACTTTATCTTCTGAGAGACCTAGAGTGACTTTTGTTTTTTTGGCTACACTTTCACTGGTACAAAGGGATAAAGTATCTTCTCATCCTGGGAATTCAAGCACAGCATGAGGCCTATTAAATAAGTCAGGACCTCTTCTCGTCCTTCCCCTCTCCTCTGCCTGCCAAACGTTCCAAACAGGAAAATAAATAAATAAATAAGCAAGCAAATGCAATTTATCAAAGTCTAGTCCCACTTAAAGTTTCCTCCAGTGATTGTTATGAGACGGAACCCCCTATCAAATGTTTGCAAAACTTTCCAAAATTAACAAGCAATGCTTTTTGCCAAACTTCACTTTCCATATGTCTGCTAATGAACTTAAAAAAAAATTTTTGTTGTCTTAATAACATTCAACAATGAGATTTACATTGTTCAGTTTTTAAGTATATGATACAATATTGTTAATTATAGGCATGATGTTGTATAGCAGATCTCTAGAAATTATTCACCTTGCATAACTGAAACTTTATGCCCAATGATTAGCAGTTTGCAATTTCCCTTCCATCCAGTCCCTGGTGGCCAACATTCCTCTCTCTGATTCTATGGTGTTGACTATTATGTGCCTCACACAAGTGGAATCATGCAGTATTTATCCTTCTATGACTGGTTTATTTTAGTTAGTGTAATGTGCAACATTCATCCATGTTGATGCATGTCACAGAATTTCCTTCTTTTGTAAAGCTGACAGCCCACTGTATAAGTAGACCACCTTTTCCTTTACTCATTTTATATCAATGTGCACTTAGGTTGTTTCTACGTCATGACTATCGTGAATAGTGCTGCAATGAACATAGGTGTGCTAATCTCTCTTTAAGTTCCTGGTTTCAATTCTTTTGGATAAACACACAGAAGTTATATTGCTGGATCATATGGTAGTTCAACTTTTGAGGAATCTCTGTACTGTTTTCCATAGCAGGCGCACCATTTTGCATTCCCACATACAGGGTATAAGGGATTCAATTTCCCCACATCCTCTCCAACACTTGTTGTCTTGTGTATTTTGATAACAGCCATGTTAGCACGTGTGAGGTGATATCTCATCGTGGTTTTGACTTGTATTTCCTTGGTGATTAGTGACATTCAGCAACTTTTAATATACTTATTGGCCATTTGTATATCTACTTTGGAGAAATGTGTATTCAAGTCTTTAGCTAATTTTTTAATTGGGTTATTAGAGGGGGGTTTTTTGTTTGTTTTTGGGTTTTTGTTTTTTTTTTCTTTCTGGCAATCATAAAGCCTGTAGTGGCTCTGTGACTTGGCCCAGGCCCATCTCAGCAGCCTGGGAGCAGTCCCACCCACCCAGGGACCTGGTGGAAGATAGAAGGCTTGTATCTCAAAAGGCAGGCCTACTGACTTCAATCAGACTTCAGATATTGAAAGCAGTTCTGCTCCCAGATTGAGTTTGAGAAGGCCTGGAGCCAAGTTATATGACTGTCTTAGGATCTGCTGATGAACCAAGATCAGAAGAATTCTAAAAAATGTGACTTGGGAGGTCCCTGGGAGGGCAGGGCAGATGCTGGGCAGTGGCTGGATCCCAGGTTCCCACTCGTTTCTATAGATGGTTGTCAAATTATCATTGCTGACAGGGAATACAGCAAGGTTCTCCTATTCTATAATCTTCCTGATGTTACTCCAAGAGAGATTTTAAAATGAGGAAAAAGCCTCTGCAAGCAGACATGTTTTAAAAAGAAAACTAATGCACTGTTGGTGTGGCTCAGTTGGCTGGGCACCCTCCCACAAAGCCAAAGATCACCAGCCTGTTTGATTCTCAGTCAGGGCACATACCTAAGTTGTGGGTTCAGTCCCTGGTCAGGGTGCATATGAGAGGCAACTGATCAATGTTTCTCTCTCACATGAATGATTGTCTCCCTCTCTCTTTCCTTCCCTTTCCCTCTCTCTAAAACAAATTGATAATCATGTCCTCAGGTGGGGATAAAAAAATGAATGAATGAATGAATGAATGAATGGAACAAGAGAAAACAAAAATAGGATACTAGTTAATAGGAACAGAAAATAAAACTAAACTTTTTGGGATTAAAAGCAACAGTATAATTAAAACTTGATAGAGCAAGACAATTCAGTAAGGAAAGAGTAGTTTTTTGTTCTGTTTTTTTCAATAACTAGTGCTGGGGCACCTGGATATCCACATGCAAAAGAATGAAGCTGGATCCCTTTATACACCATATGCAAAAATTAACTCAAAATGAATCAGGAAGCTAAGAGCTAAACCTATACAACTTTTAAAGGCATAATAGCAAATCTTTCAGAACTTTAGGTTAGAAAATGTTTCTTACATGTGGCATCAAAAACAAAGTGACAGAAAATATGTATTAATTGTACAGCATCAATTAAAAACTCTTGTACCTTAAAAGACACCATCAAGAAAGTAAAAAGACAATTCCAGAAGTTATAGGTGTGGGTATATATATACTATATTTGCAAACCATATATCTCATAAGGGATTTTTATACAGAACACATGGAGAGCTCTTACAACTCAACAATAATAAGACAAATAAGCCAATGGACAAGAATTTAACTTACTCTTGGAAAGAACTTAACTAACTTGGAAAGAATTTATCTTTCCAAGGAAAATATACAAATGGAAAATAAGCACATAAAAAGATGTTTGACATTGTTATTCATTGGGGAAATATATCAATACCACAATGAGATACCACTTCACAGCCACTAGGATAACTATAAAGAAAAGATAATATCAAATGTTGGCAAAGATGTGGCAAAGTTGGAACCTCATACATCACTGATGGGCACATAAAATTGTGCAACGACTTTGGAACAGTTTGGCAGTTCCTGAAAAAGTTAAACACAGAGTTACCACATTCCCCAGTAATGTCACCCATAGGAACATACCCAAGAGAAACAAAAATAAACTCCCACACAAAAACAGTCACATAAATATTTATAGCAGCACTATTCACAACCAAAATGTGTAAACAACACAAATGTCTATCAACTGTTGAATCGATATAAAAAATCTGGTATGTCCACACAAAGGAATATTATTCAGCTATAAAAATAAATATTAATACCCAGTACAATATGAATGAATCATGAAAATATTATGCTAAGTGAAAGAGGTAGACACAAAAAGACTATATTATATGTTTAATGTATTTGAAGTGTCCAGAATAGGCAAATACTTAAAGATAAGTAGTTGCACTCACTGCTGTGACTCTGTTGGTTGAGTGTTGTCCCACAAAGTGAAAGGTCTTAGGTTCAATTTCCAGTCAGGGTACATGCCTAGGTTGCAGGCTCAGTGCTCAATCAATGCATTTGTGAGAGGTAACCAATCAATGTTTCTCTCTCACATCAAGGTTTCTCTCCCTCTTGTTCTTCCTCCCTTCCCTTCTCGCTCTTAAAAAAAAAAAGTAGATTAGTATTGCCATGGGTTACAATGGGAGGAATAATTGGGTGTGACTGCTAGTAGGAATATGGTTTGTTTAGGGGCTGAAGAAATGTTCTAAAATTAGATAGTGATGGTTGTACAACTTCATGTACATACAATTAAACATTGAATTATGCAGTTTAAATGGTAAGCTTCAAGGTATGTGGATTATTGCTTAATAAAGCTACCATTTAAGAAAATAGAATCACCTAGGGACTTAGTAAGAAAAGAGAAGGAGGTCCAGGATTAAATTGCTGGGATACTCTATTTTCTAGAAATTTTATAGAAGAAGACAAATCAGCTAAAGGTACTGAGCAGGATCAGTCAGTGAAGCAGAATTTAAAATAGAACTGGTCATTGATGTTGAAAGAAGGAAGTATTTCAAGAAGTAGGGAGCAACTATGTCCAGTGCTGCTGAGCAACTGAGTAAGAAGAAGATAATAAAGTGACCATTGGATTTGACAAGGAATGTCAATAAAATAAGAATATTCTTAACATGTTTCGATGAGCTTTACTAATTTAATGTTATTTCAAACTACCAACAAGTACCATTGTAAAGTATAACCAAAAAAATTGCATTTATAGTATTTGTCAGTTTTTTAAAATATATACTTTTCTTAGCCTAAATATTCATTTTCATACTGTTAAAAATTAATAAATGGGTTAAAAGAAATATTGAGAATATATTTGAAAAATAGGACAAAAAGATAAATATAAGGAAATTTTAAAATGATAAAATTAAAAACAATACAAGGACACAAACATTTGAATAATAGGTATTCAGTGAGAATAAAGTGAAAACAGAGATGAGAAAGTTATCAAGAAAAAATTTTTGAGAATTTTTTCAGAATTTAAGGATGTAAGTTTCCAGATTAAAAGGGTCTGCTTAGTGGTAAGCATAATGAATAAAATCAGGCCACATACCAAGCACCATCATTATGAAATTTTAGAACATGGGGAAAAAAGACACATGATCCAATCAGAACCCAGATAGGAAGGAGAAGGGAAAATCATACAAAATTTCAAGAATCACAATTACATATATCTTTTCAAATCCAACAGTGAAATCAGAAGTCAATGGAAGCATATGTTCAAAATGTTGAGGGGAAACTATTTGCAACCTAGGATTCTACATGCAGTAAAAATAACAATTGTATGTCAAGGTAGAATAGAAGGGGAAGGGTCAAGTCAAGGAATCTGTATGAAGGACCCATGGAAGAAGACAGTGGTGGGGAGGATCGAAATGGAAGGTGGGGGTGGGTAAGGCAGGGGAGAGTAATGGGGTGAAAATGTGGACATCTCTATTTGAATAACAATTTAAAAAGAACATTTTTAGAGGTACAAGAATATCAAAAATTTCACTTGACATATAAGCCTGCTCAAGAAGCTATTGGAGAATGCGCTCCTCCAACACCGGACAGTAAACTAACAAGGGGGCAGATACGGACTTCAGGAAACAAGGGAAGTAATACAGGAAAGATGAGGCTCATGAAGGAAAATCCCAGGATGACAGCTGTGCAACAGAGCTGGAGAGCAACTGGTCTAAGACTGGAGCAGGTGAAAGGCCTGACAGAACCCTAACGTGCCTGAAAGTTCTGAGATGATATTTCCACAGTTGGAGGAGAGGTTATTCTAAGATAGTGACAAGTTCACAGAAAAACTAAAAGAAGAACAACAATAAAACCAGATACATTGATTTTAGGGAGAACAAAATATTGTTCAGGAAAAGAAAAGTATTCACGGTATACTACCCAAGTGATCATGGGTAAGCTTACCCATGACTAACAATTACATAGTCATACAAAATATGAATTTGATTACTGGCCTAATCAGACAGCCCCCTTAGGAGGCAGGTGGGACCAGAAGTGGACTGAGCATGGTCAAGAAAAGTAGTAGAAAAGCATTAAGTCCTCATTCTCCAGAGCAGTAAGTCAAAACATAATGCTGAAAGCGTTTTCCACTTAAAGGTCTCTTTTTTCGCTGACTTCATAAATGCTCACACTCTCTCTGTATACCTGTAATTTCAGCACAATGTGAGCATATAATACCTGCTAAAAAAACATTTTATGGTAAATCATTAGCTAATTTTATATATTGACTTTCAGAAAATAACAATGTTTGACCTCAATTTTATGTAAAATTTTGCTCAGAAGCAGTTCTGGAATGACAAAAATATTTTGAAAGTAGATGTTAAAATTTTGAACTATCTTTTGCAATTCAACCCATGGCAGTCTCTTCACAGAAGAACTATAATATATAAGAAAATATAAGCTTTAAATATAGTTAAAAGATTATATCTTCTGACAATGTTTTCTGGTGTGTAGTCAAGTAAAATAAACATAGGGGAAAAAGTCACTATGAAAGTTATTGAAAATCTCACTGTTCTGTTTCTGAACATTTGTTTTTATTAAAACACCCATTTTCACCTTTACCAAGAATCAACCCTTACTCGTATGAGCAGCTCATGGTAAAACCTTAGAAGCATAGTCCACGTGACAATGGCTATGCTTCTACCGTTTCTGTGCTTCTGCATGCAATGGCTATTTGATTCATTCCCATTCTCTGTCATCAAATCCTTTGCAAATCTTTAGCTGTTTTCTCTCATTGCTCCATACTTTCTATTTTTCCTTAACAAATGAAAAGTCTACAGAAATTTGAGAGAAAGAGAAGGTATAAGCCTAATCAAAAGAAGACTGATTACTTTCTTAACATTCTATCAAAGTACCAATAGCATCTTAAGCAGCTACAAAGCTCTCTTATTCATTCATTTTTAAAACAAATCTGTAATTGGATCTGTAATTTGGTTTTAATATCTCCTTCGATTTAGAGAGGCAGATTCATTATAATTGGCATTTACAAATTTATGTCAAGAGAAACTAAGAATTATGGTTAAAATTTGCAATTGGTCTATATAAAATAATTTTTCTATTAATCCTGAGATTTTTCACAGAATGTTTTTTTAAATTATTTAACACTAAGATATTGTGACTAGGGATTTGAACAATTTTTCAAAGATAGTTAAAGTTGCCATGAAATAAAAAATCCTCCCAATACATTATTCCATGTAACACTAGAAAACCATGACAGACTCTGAAGAAGCAAATAATTTACATATAGTTAGTGGAAAAGTATCTCTGAGTATACAATAATAAAGAGTGATTTATTGGAAAATCTAAGACATTTTAGAAGACTAATTTAAAACATGTGAAAATTATATAACCCTCTATAGAATTTGAAGCAATATTCATGTCTCCACATTTATATAATTTCCGAATGGTATAACTATGCCTATTCAAATGTTGTACTAATTTTAATGAAGATTTAAGTACTAAATTTTACATTGAATTTGGGGGGATCTATGCCAAAGCTAAATCAACACATCAAAGCAAAATTTTAGTAGGAGGTATCTTTAAATAAAATGAATCAAAAGGCAAGAAAGTATCCATTAGGAAGTTAAACATATAATCTTCTAAGTTGAAATCAGAAGATTAAAGTTGCTTTTCATTTACCTATACCAGCACCATACTACTAAGGCAGTTGGCATACTAGGTCTGCTTTGGTGTGCCCTGCCAACTGTCTGCCAAAGGGAAAGGTAATGACCTCTTTGGATTTCAGTTACTCCATCAAAAGGAAATTCTAAGACTTTGCAGAGATTGCAAAAGGAAAGCATCTACATTTCATGATATTTCCCACTCTAGTTGATGCACAGTTTAAAGAATTCCTAATTCAGAGGATCTTTGTGATCCTTTTATTTTTCATTGCTTGGTAATCACTGTACTATTCATATATGCTCTGACTTTATAATTAATTTACTCGCTATTCTCTTCTATCATAAACTCTGAGATATTCATTTAGTATTTAGTAGCATTATGTTAGGAAGTAAAAATCACCTTCAAACTCCATCAACAGTATATCCATTGACAATTTTGTTTCAAGCTAAAATGGAATAAAAAAAGGGATGGATTTGGCACTACCACCACCATCACCCATGTTATAAACAACTAGAAGATGAGACAAAATAAAAAACAATGGCTTAGAAAAAGGCATTATAAGATTGTGACCTCTGAGAGAAAGAAAACAGACAATGGGACCTTAACATTTACCAGCTTACTTCCTGGAGGTAGTTTTGAGGCAACAACACAGAGCCAAGCAGTCTCCCTAAGCTGAAACAGAGATCATCACTCAGGTAAACCACGAAAGACACAATTTGTGGGGCACAGCACCACAAAGGAAGGAGCACTGGGCTTTGCTTGAGACTTTGGCTAGCTACTTACCTGTTCATGAAAGAAAGGAAGTGGCCTGAGGCTGTGAAAAGAACAAATAACTAGTCAGCAAACCCCTGTGGCTCCCAAAAGGCTCAGGATAGTTTTTCTTCCCACCAGCTACCCTGGGGGGCAGGGCAGGGAAATGCAGAGACCACCATGTAGAATCCTCAGAAAGGTACTATATGTCAAGGCACAACAAAAATCAAATTGCTGAAAACTGATAAAAAGAAAATCTTAAAATCACCCAGGAAAACAAGATGCATCATGGCACACATACAGAGTAATAAGGAAGAAGGTGACAGCAAACTCTTCATCAGAAACTATGCACATCAAATACATTGACATATAAATGAAAACTGTCTACCTACAGCTCTTCACCAGGGGAGAGTACTTCCAAAACCAATAAATAAGTATGCATTTCCAAGTGAACAAAGCAAGAGAATTAATTCATTGCCAACAGAACTGTATTCCAAAAATGTTAAAGGAAGCTTCTTAAAGCTAAAAAAAAACGCCAGACAGAAAGTGAAACCTTCAGAGGATTAAGGAAAGCTAGAAATGATAAATATGTGGGGAAATATCAAAGACAACTTTCTCATTTTTTTAAAACTATTTTCTAAATAGAATTGACTTTAAAGTAAAAATGTAACAGTGTTGTTTGGGATTTACACCACATGTGTACGTAAAATATGGACAACAAAAGCCCAAAGGATAAAAAGATGGACAATATTATATATTGTTGTAAGGTTTTTATACTACAAATAAAAAGGTACAATATTATTTGATGGCAGACTGTGATAAGTTAATTTTACATACCATCAACCCAAGAGAAAATGACAAAAAAACAAAACAATGTAAATAAAATATAATTCTAAAAGATAGTCATTCTCAATAAAAGGAAAGGGAACAGGAAAAAAGAACGAAGAACAGTTGGTAAAGCACGCTCTACCCACTGAAAACAATAAACAATCTTATACTCATATCAATAATAATAACTAACATCAACCGATCACTTATTACATGCCAGTATTTAAGTACTTTATAGATATATCTAAAGTCATTTAATCATCACAACACTAATAATAGGTAGACACCATTATTAATCCCATTCTATAGATATAAACCTAAAGCACTTACCTAATGGCAAGGGTAGATGTGATAAGATGACTTAGTAATTCAGAATCAGGAGGAGAATTCAGGACTGTGGCTGGTCTTGAAAGTTTGTCATGGATGAGGTAAGGCTTGAGCTAGCTCTAGCAAGCTCTACACTTAATGACTACCAAGATTTTTATACTTGATGTCAGAATCTAATCTCAGAGACCTAGTACTTCAGCAGAGCAGTTTAAATCAGTTCTTCAGCTATTTCAACAAATGTTTATTGAACACTTACTATGTTGTGGGCTCTGGATTCACAGAGATGGGCAAAAGATGGATGTCTATGAAGTATGTAAATGGCCCGTACTGCTAAATGTCATTGAGGTGCAGTACTCACCCTCAAAAAGTTTCTTATCCAGTTGTGTGTGTGTTTGTATGTGTGTGCACATGTGCACGTGTATAAACCACTCAGAGAGCAACTGAGACCGGGTGATAATCATGAGCTAACCTGAGCAATATGATGAGCAATATGATGAGTTCAGGAAGTGTGAGTTACCTAGAGATACCTTCATGAAAGAGAGGCCTTGCAGCCGAACACTGGAAAACCAAGTTAGCACATCTATATAAGTGAAGAAGGCAGAAGAGGTATGCCAGTTGGTGAGAACAGGATGAGAAAGACTCAAGTGGGAAAAACATAGTTGGCTTAGCTAAAGGTAGGTGCAAACTGGGGAAGGAAAATTAACTACAATCCTAGATTTTTATTGAGAAAACAGAATTGATGTTTTATCCCCAAATTCTAACTAAATCATTCTGTTTCACTTAGGCAGGAGAAAGGGAATAAATACAAGGAGGGCAGAGAATTCCCAAAATAATAGAGAAAAATGTTTCAGTGATCATTTAATATGTAGCTAATTTCCTCAGAACTCAGAAATATCAATAAAAATTTAAAAAAAGAAGAAATTTACTTGATCCAAGATTTTGTTGATTTTTCTGAAACAAAAGCTTCTTTAAGCAATTAATAGACATGCATTACTGATGCCATCGAACCGTATAGAAAATAGGAGCCATACACTAAACAGTAAGTACGATAGTCAGGGATACTCCTGAGGGTTGCTGAAGGGCCTGCTCTGCTCTAATGGCAGAACACTGGGTCTTCAGCGTGTCCAGGCAATATCCCCACCGCATTTGGTCAGCAAACTAGCAAATGTTTGTAGTGACAGGAACACACAGCCCTGGAGTGTAGCCTTGCCCTCATTCATGGCTCAGATTACCTCAGTGCTAAGTCACTCCCCTCTCCTGGCTCCCATTCTTGAATGGCCTCAAATACCAATTAAACGGCTTCACCATCTCTGTACCTAAATTTGACATAGGTATCAAGTTTGGATGCCTGATGAGACTAATTAAGTACTTTGCAGAAGTGTGAAGTGATCAGTCCTAGAACGGAAGAAGAAAAGGAAATCCCCAGAGGTGGATTTGCCACAGTTCCTGTCCCTATTGAAGTTCCATAAGATCACAACTGAAACAACATTCTACCATAAATTGAAGGGCTCTGTGTTAACAGCAGGAAACAAAAGGCATCTCACAACTCTTCCCCCACTAATTTAGTATCCACCAGGAATTCTGAAATCATCACACTACCATATATCGCCACCTAGTGTCCAGAGGCAGGTGTATGTTAACATTAGCGGAGCCCAAAAGGGACATTTTTCTGCAGTCACTCTTCAAGGGCTTCCTGTCAGATTTGGCTGTTTACTAGACCAGAATTCCTAGTATGAGTCCTCATTCTACTTCAGAGCATACCCAAGACAGTGTCATTACGAATTTACTTTATTGTAGTTAAATTCCTATTTGTGTAGATTTTCCTGCAAACCCTTCCCCAGGATTACTTTTTCTCAACATAAATCTGACTCCCACCCTTTCTTACTCCCTTCTCTCCTCCCTTATTGAAGTGTGAACTCTCTATACATTTTTTGAAGATTTGATTTATTTACTTTTAGAGAGAGGGAAAGGGAAGGAGAAAGAAAAGAAGAGAAACATCAATGTATGAGAGACACCTCAGTCGGTTGCCTCTCGCATGCTCCTAACTGGGGATGTGGCTGACCACCCAGGCGTGTGCCCTGCCTGGGAATCCAACCAGCAATCTTTTGGTTTGCAGGCCAGCACTCATTCTGCTGAGCCACACCAGCCAGGTCCTCTCTATAGTTTTTGGGTTTTTTTTTTAAGATTTTATTTATTTATTTTAGAGATGGGGAAGGGAGGGAGAAAGAGAGGGAGTGACACATCAGTGTGTGGTTGCCTCTAGCACACCCCATACTGGGAATATGGCCTGCAACCCAGGCATGTGCCCTGACAGGGAATAAAACCGGCAATGCTTTGGTTCGCAGGCCTGCGCTCCCTCTCTATAGTTTTTAACAGCACTGTTTGCTGCATGAAATACAACTGGGAAGAGGGGGCTGTCCCAGAAACGCATCAAAATGGTTCATAACGCTAACATGTGAGCAGCTTCAGAACTGCTTCCTTTTGTAGAGTCACCATTTCCCTCCTCCTGGTCCCACAACACCACCATGGAAGAAAGAGAGAAATGTAAATGAATAATTAAAAATTGACCTAGTAATAGAATCTAACAGAATAAAAGTAATTCCCAGGACGAATCACCCAGAGTCCCTATTTCCTTCCAGGCAATCTTTAGAGGATTAGCCCCTGCAAGCCACTTCCAGACGGGGAGCGTGAAATTTTTGAAGATGCGAGCCTCCAGACAGGAATAATTCTGTCAAGGCATTTTGAGACCCACTGTCTTTGAGCCAGACTTCTTGCATCCCAGGTAAAACAGAAAGTTTGAGCAATTAGATGAGGTCGGAGTTTACAAACATGAACTTGGGACAGCTTTCTTAGTACCTCGGCATTGGATTTGCCAGATCTCCACGCAACATTTAGGACATGATAAAAAATTACTCCTTCCCTACATGATACTCAAATTTACCTGAATGTCCTGTGTTTCACAGGGCACCCCTACTGGGGATGGAACAAAAGACTTAGCTGGGGAAGACAACGGGGTTCCCAGCAGAAAGGGATTCCTTTTCATGGACCCGGTGCTTTGGTGGGGTTGCAAAGACCGAATCCAAAGCAGAGCCCAACACTGTAAGCATTCAGATAATACTTTGTGTGTATTTAATATTTTAAAATTCATAAAGCCTGTCACATGTCAATACAATATTAATAGATAATAATACAAGAATCAACTGTGTTTTGTGTCCTCACAACTGTGAACCCACTTCTGCCCCACCCTGTATTACCGGGATCCTCCTCAGGCCAACTCTTATCTGGGTATTTTTATGCCTGTTTCCAGGCTCACAGATGTTAAGAAATTCTCATGGCGATCCACATGGAGCTGTGTAAGGAGGCCAGCATGCGAATCCATGCCTCAGTATGGTGCAGTGTTTACAAACTTAAAACAAAAAAGTCCATGTAGACATTACACAAGACTTTCAACCCCTGAGCTACAGATGAAAATTAAATATCTGGCAAATCCAGTATAAAACTAATATTGCCAGGTTAAGGCCAGGAAAAAAGATCTTTTCAGAAAGAGCCACTGAGCTGTCTCACACACTTTCAGACTGTAGAGTCTAGTTTGGTTTTTTAAACAACAAAACATTCATTTTATTTCCTCAAGCACAGTAAGATATTATTCTTCAAGGTAGGTTTATTCACATGTACCCTAAGTTTCTAAATCTCCACCTACTATTCTTTGTAAGCCATTTACTCATCTTAGAGATCTTTAATAAAATCAAAGGGCAATCTTCATCTGTTTAACTTAGAGTTCATTTTTCCTAGATCTTTACATTTCAAATTTAGAAAACGTTCTTCTACTACTACTTTTGGTGTTAAAAACCAGTCTTTTTAAATTGTAAAGTAGTGACACCTGGCGTTCATAGTATGTATTGCACTTCTCCACAGCATAGTTTTTACAGTTTAGCTGTGGTCCTCAAATTCAAGTGTTCATAAAAATTCCCTGAAGAGTTTCTTAAAATGCAGCTTCTTAAGCCCCTAATAGATTATGATGCTATATATCTGGGTGGTTACAGTATGTAAGCCCCAAAGCTACCACCCCTTTTCCACCTCCTGGTCAATCTCACTCAACAGAACTTTACTGTGCATATGAATCATAGGGACCTTGTCAAAACACAGATTCTGGGGCAGGAGTTTGGGGATGGAGCCAGAGATTCTGCATTTCTTCCAAGCTCTCAGGTAGCTTCACACCCCCATCTAAAACCTAAGCATGTCCACTTATTTATATAGCCGGATCACCACAGTTTGAACCCTGAGTTTACACAACGTGACTTTATAGATGTTTCTCACTCAGTGCTTACACTGGCTTTGTTTAAATCTCCTCACCCCTGCTCTCTGCTCTGTCTGCAAGAGTCATGAAAGACAGTCACAGCCACCTCAAAAGAAGTAGCTCAGGAAAAAGTAGGCTGACATCCTCTGAAAGTCCTGCCTAAACCCATCTCTGTTCCTTTCTAGACCAAATTATTTGCTGTACCAAAGAGACAGGAAGGCCCAGGGCAGTATCACCCCCACAAGCACTGCGCATGTGCATGGGCACCATAGCTCTTCGCAGCAAGATCCCCTCCTTACAAGAATGGAATCCAATGATGACGATGATGATGCTGTTCATGATGATTATGAAGATGCTTGCTAACACTGCACACTCACTAAGTGCCATGCAGTGTGTTAAATTCTTTACGTAGATATTTTATACCATGAAGAGATAAGATCATTGTCTCCACTGTAATGACAAGGAGAGAGACAGAGAGAAGAGTGGTGTCATATCTAGTATCACAATTGAAGTCCAGCGATAGGCTTACGAATCACAAACTAAAAACCAAAATATTAAATTGTCTCCTCTTCTATTCTGTCCTTTATATAGTCTATACATTTTAATAGTATTCTTTGCTGCATAAAATATAATTGAAAAAAGAGGGCTGTATCAGAAATGCATATAATTGTTCATACACCAACATCTCAGTGGCTTTAGAATTATTTCGCTTTGGAAATTTAGTCTTTCCCTTCATCTAGTCCTAAAACCATGCAGTGAAGAGACAGAAAGAGAGAGACACAAAACATTCACTCTCTATAACTTTCCCGTGTTGCCATCTAGCCATTCATGGCTAGAACCTACAGGGACTTCCCGGAAAAATCTTGAATTTTCTAGAAATTGCCAAAACATATGCCTATCTTAAGATCAAACTAAAGGACTATTGCATCAATGATGCAGGCAAGTTAAAAAGATGTGTTCTCAACAGCTAAGTTCTGTGACCAAGTCAAAGAATAAAAACCAAATGTTCATATACTTTCTCTTTTATCTACACCCTTTTTAAATTTCTATTATTATTCTTCTCTTACATGCTATTTCTTGCAACCAGGTAATAAGTTCCATTCAACCTTTCTTATAACACAGAATATTCTCTCAAAACTTGCAATGTGCTTTAGATGTGCTTGGTTAAGCAGAAAATATTCCATCTTGTCTCTTTTGGAATTATGATTCTATTGTCTTTACTAAAAGAGCTAGCAGCAAAATACAAGTCTTTGTGAGCACTTAGTGATGACTGTATATTCCATCGTTTGCCTAAGTATGTGTTCTTTGTTATTGAGAATTAGCGTTTTCCAGAATAAAAAAGAAGCCATATGTTTATTGAAAAGTATGAATGCAGGTAACTGAGATGTGAGAAGAAAGGAAGCCCCAAGGACTCCATGTGGGCCTCCGAATAATCTCCTAATCTGGTACCTCGGTCAATCTCTGTAGTTCTGTGATGGCCCTGTTTTGTCTCTGAGGAATAAGAACAATCCAAGAGAGAGTGAAGAAAAGAAAGCAAACAGATAAGGGGAAATTGAAATAATAGTGGAGAGACAGCTACTCACCTCCCACTTCTCCTTAGTGTTATTGTTGTGGAAGGAATAGAGATTTTGGAGCCACACAAATCCAAGTTTAAATCTCACAGTCTTTACTTCATGTGGTTGTATGGCATCAGGCAGTTTTCTTAGCATCTCTGAATCTCAGTTTCTTTATTTGGGCAATGTAGACACTGCTGCTTTCCCAGGCAAGTTGCTGCTGGATTGACAGCTGTTAAGCATGGAGCCTGGAAATAGAACAATGAAAAGCAGCTGTTATTAATGGTAGTTTATTGTTCATTGTCACCACTTCTTCATGTGTTCAACTTTTAACAAATATTTATTTATCACCTCTCTGTGACGGGGATACAGTGAAAACCTAGAAATACAGTGAACAATCAGTCTCTGTCCTCAAGGGGTTTATGCTTCAGCCTTTGAGTACGCACAGTAAAGGAACTTCTGCCCTACCCCACCCCACTCCACTGAAACTCCTCCGGCAAAGACACCATTACTCTATTAATTCAAATGCAATGGACTGTTCTGTGGTTCTCAGTAAGGCCTTTTTATAGTGTCTAATAACATCGAGAAGTTATCATCTTGCTGTCTAGAACACTCCTCTCTTTCCTGATTCCCTCCCATCCTGACTGAAACTTCTCAGTCTCCAATGCTAGTCTTTCTTCTGTTATCCCTTTAGCTAGTATTCCCTACTGTGCTGACGTTTACCCTTTTTCTTCTATACCTCACACTAGTGCTTCTTGGTTTTTTCAGAGTCATGAACTCCTTGAAGAATCTGAAGAAACTATGCACCTTCTCCCAAGGGGGAAAAAAAATGGATCCACTTACACATATACAAAAACTTACATATATTTTAAAGAATTTTACAGGTCTTCTTCCCTTCCCATAAAGCCCAGTGTTGAACTCCAGGTTAAGGGGTTTCTTAGTTTTACCTATTACCTATATGCCAACGACCCCCAAATATGTCTCCCGCAAGAGCACTTCCCTGAACAATAATGCTACTTTCAAATGATATTGACAACTCCATATGAATGCCTTCAAGCACCTTAAAAGCCAAAATATCTCAAACCAAACTCATTCTCTTTCTTCTAAAATCTGTTCTTGTCCTGGGAAAGGGAACCTATGGGAAAGAGAACACTGTTGTTGAACCTAATAAACCTATATTTAAATCCATCCCTGGAAACTTCAATAATAAAACCTTCTGTGTTTTAATTTCTTCATATTTAACATGAGGATAATTATACTTACAGCTTCTGAATTATTATGAGAATTAAAATAATGGGAAAATCCCCATCCAAGTGCCACCATACAGCATACATTTCACAAATATAAATATTACTGGATTCCCAATCTCAGCAAAAGCCACTCCATTCACCAATTATATGAAGTCAAAAACTTAGGATCATCTTCAACTTGTCCCCTTTTCCTTATCTGCAACATATGGGTAGCTACACCTTGTTGATTCTTCAATGTTCTCCTGCCCTTAGTTCAGGCTCTCATGTTCTTTCTCATGGACACGGCAATAGTTTCCTATCCAGTTGACCAAATTCCTATCCCACACCCTTCCAGTCTCTCCTGTACACTGAAGCCAGAGGATTTTTCCAAGACACAAATCTGATATTGCTATGACTCTGCTTAAATCTGCCCAGTTGCTTCTTGGTGCTTCAGGGATTACATCTACCTTAGCGCTAATGGCTGACTATGATCTGGCCCCTGTTAACCTTCAACTTAATCTCTTGATTACTTGTGGGTCTCCCCCACTGCCCATTGTTTTGGATTCCCTGTATCTCCATTCGCACTGCTTTCTTTGCCTGGAATGTCCTCTACATTTTTTCCTGCCATTCAAACAAATACCTACTCATCTTTCCAAACACAGTTCAAGCATTACTTCTGCTATGAAGTTATTCCTGACAGCCTCCTGCCATACTGTTGCTCACTGACTCCTTTTAACTCCCACTCATACCTGATAAGGCAAATATGCATGCACATGGCTCCAGATCTCACAAAGCTTACAATCATCATTGAACCAGAAATCTTGTTATATAACCTGGGCAAGTAGGTCCAAATCGAAAGAGAAATCGTGAGGCATAAAAATAATGAGTTGTAAGTAACTTCAACACAGATCAGTGGCTCTTTTCACAGGCCCACTTTGACTCCCAAACTCTGCGCTGTGTGGTTGTGTGTGCTTGTGTGCATGCAAATGCTTGCATATTACTATAGAAGTATTAGCTATATATCAACTGATTTAATCATCACAAATCGTCTATGAGGTGGGCACTATTATTTTTCCTGTTTTAGAATTAAGAAAAATAAAGCATAAAGAGCCTAAGTAACTTGTCCAACATGACACAACTAGAATATAAAAATGAATAAAGTATGGCTTCAGTTAATTAAAAAAATAAAATTGATAAATAAACATTATATAGTATATATAAGGGAGTCAAGGGCTCTGGTACATAAGAAAAACAGAAGTGTCCTATACTCAAAAACAGTGAGTCAATAATAAACTAAGATACAAAGAAAACTGTACATCCTGGGGAGCAGTATGAAAATCTTGGGGGTGAGGGAAACCTACGAAATAGAAATAAAATAATGAATGAAATGAAATAACTGCCTAAACCAGGACAGGAGCCCACTATTCACCCAAGCCATCCCCGCCCCACGTTTTCTCCTCCCACGTAGTTGGCCTGGGACTATTCAATGGAAGGTCGGCTCTTTGTGCGCCTACTGTGCGCGTGCGCATCGGCAGTTCGACGGTCCTTCCCATCGATACGCTCGGAAGCAACTTCTTCAGCCTGGTCACTGCCCGCGTTGGCCCCACCGCCGCTGCCGTGGCCGTCGCCATTATCGCGGCGGGAAGAGTCAGGTTCCTGGACAGCTGGAGGTGGCGGTGGTGACTGGTATGGATAGTTTCCACCCTCGATAGCGCCTGCAAGTTCGCCCATCTTCGGGCTACAGCTCTCGAGATTGCCCCTATTCCCACAGGGCCCAGTCTCTGTCCCCAGTCATCCTGTCACTCTGGCTTCAGGCTCTTTTCGCTTCCTCATTCTTCGTTCAACTCGAACCTTTATTTGGAGCTGTTGTCAGGCAGCCCTGACTTGTGTTGAAATACCAGGACCCTCTGGACTCTGTCCCGGCGGCCGCTCCCCATTTCCCTCCCTGATCTAGTCGGAGTTGTTTTGAGCGGGCATCAACCCGGAGTTTGGAGCTGGGCAGGGTTCTCTGCCCCGTAGGGGTTGGGGGCGAGTTCAGGCCTCCTCGGATCAGGGGCAGAGTTTGGACTTTGGTCCTGTCGTCATCGAGGGACACCAGTAGGAGAGAGTCGACGTTCCCGAGCTGTCTTTTGTTAGAGCTTAATCGGTCACTAGCCTGTTTTGTTTTGTCTTCTTCCAGGAGTAAGTAACTACGAAAAGAAAAATATTTTGCTTCTGCCCTCTCCTCTAGAAATGGCCAATGTGAGTAAATTAGTCTCTCAAGAGGCATTACAGTAAAATGCTAGTTTGGGAACTTGTTAGGAAATGTTGGAGGAACGGGTTTGTGATGGCATTGGCATAATGTTTTTCCTGTGTGGACTTAGTGCAACGATTTTCAACAGGTGTGTCGCAAGAATTTTTAAAACATGCAATATGACTGTTTAGTCAGGGGAAGAGAACCTCTTATCAAATTAAAAATAAAGTCACAACCTCCGACACAACAATAGCTGTTGGGTGTGAAGGAAGAAAAGTTATACCTATCCTTTTTTAGTCAAATCAGCAAAAAATATATTTTTTTGGTGTGCTGTAGAATTTTAGTAATTAGTGTATGTGTGCCATGAGATGAAAAAGGGTTGAAAATCTCTGACTTAATATATCAGAACTGTCAAGGGCAGCAAGGGATGCGAAATTAATGTTGGTAAGCTTTGAAGGTAGTTTGAACACATTCTTTTTAATAGATGTGTACTTATTCCTACAGTTTCAGTTTTAGAGGTACATTCAGAGCCAGCATCCTTTCAATATTTTTAAAAAGACATTTCAGTAAATATTTACAATCTATTTTAAGCCTTTTTTTATTTGTTAGGTAAACTGAAGGTTTTGTAGCAGTTTTAGTATAGCAAATAACGTTCCAAATCCTACAAAATAAGAGCCAGAGATATTTTATTGGCTGTAACTTCCCAGCGATGAACCAGACACATCCTAGCATAAGGAGATCGTATGGTAGGGGACATAAGACGTAAATGAAAACAGCTACAGTAAGAGTAGGAAGTAATTTTTCTTTAAGCTACGCAAAGGTGCAGTGCAGTTTCAGCTTTGTGGAGAGGGGAAAATAGGGCTTGGAATCACTTAATCTGAGAAGCATTTAATTTGAGTTTGAAAGACAAATGAGAATTAGATAATCTAAGGTTTAGGTGAGAAGAACAGGAGGTGCATTCAGAGACATCCCGCTTTCAAAAATCAAGAAGCCAGTTTTGTCTTCCTGAGTATAAGATACGTGAATGTAATTACTGGAAATAACTTTGGTTTGTGGAATTCTGATCAAGTAATAGAGAGCCTTGAATGCCAAACTCAGTAATTTAGACTTTATTCTTTAAACCATGGTGATTTAGTCAGAGCTGTGTGTTAGGAAGATTAGTCTGGCGACAGTTGCCCAGGAGAGTACGGTATTTCTGTAGTTGAACCTGGTATGTTAAGTGAGAGTCTAATGAAGAGACTACAGGGACAAGTTATAAAAGTAGACCACTAGTCGTGGCCATATTGTAAGGTGAATTTTTACCCATCCATATCCACAGAAGGGGAACACTGTAAAGAAGCATGTGGTACTCTCAAAGGAAAGACGTTAATTACAATAGAGTGCTAATATTTGACCTGGCTTTATAAATTAGTTCAGTAGGAGAAATAATTTGAAAGCTACTTTATAAACCCTCTAATTGTTAGAAAGAAGGTCATATTAAATAAAATTTACTTTCAGTATTCAAATATACTTTCAAAACTTTATGTTAGTTTATAATGCATTGTAAATGCTGAATGTATGTTAGTAATGAAATATGCAGATGTGCCTTCAACAATTTAGTTAGCGTACATAGCAAGGATCATAAATGGTCATACTTCAGTGGCTAGACAGGTTAAATTAAGGGGCCTTGGTGGGGATTTTGACAAACTGAAATGCCCATTTCTTGTATAAAGGGGGCAGGCTTTCTTTACCTACAGTGATTTGTTGCTAATTAATGCCTTTTGGGAATGTTAATGCATGCTTCCAGATCTCAAAACAGCCAAAACCCTGGACCTTTTGTGTGAAATCTCACAATTTCTCACTGTTATCCAATTAAAATTTCTTGTAGCACGGTGGACCACACAAAAATGTCTGTGTATGTATACGGATGTGTTTTATAGATGACCAGATTTCAGTCTTTGGTAGAGCCCAAGTTAAATCTTAGTAAATTGTCATCTTCACAAGTCTAGAGTCCTAGGTTTACTTGAAGTTAGTCATTATAAAATACATACTTATCCTAAAACTAAAATAAACAGGCTATTTTAATTTGGGGGCTATTTTAATGGCTAGAACTTTTTAATTATTGTATTCATCTGCTGACGCAATGTCATAAAATCTGTCAAGTTTGTACAAAATATTTCAGTTCCACAAAAGAAGATATGAGAATCATACAGGTTAAAGGGTAGACGTTTGAAACAAGCTAGTACTTCAGCTGTGTCTTTCAGTAGACAAGTTAAATACTGGTTTATTTTGCCAATAAAATGAAATTTGGTGATTATATTTGTTTAGGCTAGAAACAAAACTCACATTTTATTATATAACTTGTTAAAAGTTTACCATCAAGAAAAATCAAAATAGAGTCTGCTGGTCTTCATACTTAGAGGCTAAAATAATTGTTAGCCCTGGCTGAAGTGGTTCAGTAAATTGAGCACCAGCCTGCAAACCAAAGGGTCACCGGTGTGATTCCCACTATGGGCACATGCCTGGGTTGCATGCAGGCTAGGTCCCTAGTAGGGGGTCCATGAGAGACAACTGTACATTGATGTTTCTCTCCCTCTCTTTCTCCCTCGCTTCCCCTCTCTAAAAATAAATAAATAAAATCTTTAAAATGATTGTTAATAATATTAGGCAATTTCTAAAATAATTTAGATAACCTTTTCCATTTGATTTTGCTTGTGAAGCAGTGTGAATGTGAAGGATCACAAATAATATTTTAATAATCATACTTAAACTAATGTAGATAATGGTATATAGAATTGTTAAAATTAAGTAAAACAGTACATGTAAAGCACTCAGCACAGGACCTGGCCCAGAGTAACTAACACTTTTGATTATTTAATATTGCCCCTTTCAGCTAATCTCTTGTTGAGCCTCTTATTATTTTGAAGCTTTGTTCAAATATTTTTGAAATTTAAAATTTTAAATTGCTTTTTTAGATCCCGAGGCATATTCAATCTGTTAAATGTCCTCAGTTGTAAAGGTAAATTTATAGTATTATAGAAACACCCAAAAGTTCAAGTTTGTCTAATAGGTAAAAAGCCTAATAATTACCAATTTGTCTCTTTGGGCAGGTTGGGTACAGACCCAAGGGAGGATGCCTAAATTTTCAGGTGGGCAGAATGTTCTAGAAACATGTCTCACACGCAGGAGGCACATAAAGGAGGTTCTATTCCAGGTCTTTAAGAATGAGTTGGAATATTTAAAGCTTAGAATAGGGCATGTTAGCAGGGGGAGGAAAAAAAACTTTTGACAGTCTAAAAGAAGGCAGAGAAATATGGGAAATGTGAAGTAGATATTTTCATGTGACTAAAGAGTAGAGTAAGGGAAGGGAGGGTAAAATAATTAAACTATGCCAGAAAGGTAGTAATACCAGTTAAGACGTTCTCTTATACTTACTGTAAGAAATAAAGTAAGAAAGAACAGATGGACTGGATTTCACGATAGTATCTGAAAGGGAAAAAAATGATTCATTCTAAAGTATCAAATGGCTACACTATTTCAACATCCTGGTAACTAGTTTTCTACCACCTCTCTAACCCCACTCCAATCATTGTCTGTGCTGCCCTTAATGGTACATTCCTAAAAATATCCCATATTTTTATCAGTTTACTCCGTTCCCTGCCTACAGAATAAAATTCTGATTTATTTTCTTGATGTAACAGGCCCTTTACTGTCTGTGTCAAATACAAAGTCTTTTATAGTTGCCTACAAGTTAACTTTCTAGATTGTTTTTAACTGCACTCCCTTATACCTAACTCCCTCACTAAGCTTGTCACTCGCTGAATATACCTTTATGGGTTCATGCCTTCGTTTCTGAAAGTCACTCACTGAAATGTCACTTTCTCCAGCAAATTTGTACTATTTCTACAAATACTGAAACCTTTTGTCTACTGCTTCAAGGATTTTTTAACTTTACATCTTTAGCATTTTAGAGAGGACATGATATTTGTTCTTACACTTTTTCACTAAATTAAGAGCTAGCAATTTTTTTAAATGTAAAGGGCTAGATAGTAAATAGTTTAGGCTTGTGGGCCATAGAGTGTTTGCGCAACTACTTAACTCTAGTTATGGTATGAAAGTAGCCATAGATAATACATAAATAAATGGGTGTGACTGTTACAATAAAACACCAGACTGTATCGACCATAGTTTCCCCAGACCCTGCATTAAATTACTGTCACCCAGGTATTTTGGTAAAAGTTTATGCATTTACACAATCATTCGTCATAACAAGTCAGAGTCTAGAAAATGACCTTAGGAGCAGAAACTGTACCACACAGGTATGTGCTAAAATGAAAGAAAGTGGACATTGCCATGAAACCAGCAGGAAAGATGGCATGGGAGATAATTCACACAATTTATAGCAGTAAAAGAAAAGAAGAGTTAGAAAATAAACAGGTTTTGATTCTAGGAAAGGTTTTGAAAGTTCCGTGTTTTGAGAATAGAAGAATCTTATTACTGGGCTACCTTTTTAGTGCTGCTACATAGGGCAATTTTTAGAGGTTCCCTTTCTCTCTAGTGCGGCACTCTTAATTCTGGCCTTTATTGGAAAAGCAGTACACTTTTATCCAAATAACTTACTGCTTGTTTGTTTTTTATATTTGTGTTTCTTTTTTAAGTTATAAATATACATAATGCTTGCCATACAGTAGGTGTTCAGTAGTAGAATAAATATGGATTTTAAAAGATATGTTGCAGTGTGATGATTTGCCAGAGGTGGTGTGTAAGTGTAACATTTATATTCATAAAAAATAACTTCAAGTTTCGTGTTATTTTTAGGTGCTCTGTAACAGAGCCAGGTTGGTTTCCTATCTCCCGGGATTTTATTCTTTAGTGAAAAGGGTTGTCAATCCCAAAGCCTTTTCCACTGCTGGATCTTCAGGTTCGGATGAGTCTCATGTGGCCACTGCACCTCCGGATATATGTGAGTACAAGTTACTGCTTTACTTAAAATTTTTCCAAAACATTTTGAGTTCTGTTTTCTGTATTTCTACTTGAGGTCTTACAGATTTTCTAAAGTTGAGTTTACCCCATTGAATATAGATTCAAAAGTTCTGCATAAATATTTATATCAGAAAGCTACAATATTAAAAGAAAGAATGAAGCTTACTTTCTTCAACTTTAGTTTCTTTCTATCTTCAACACATACAGCCCTCCCCGAAACAAATACTTTAATCCTATTGAACTGTCACTACTTTTTGCTATTCTTTGTTGGATTTCCTCAATATAGTTGGCACATTTTGTGTATGTTTATTGTACCAGTAACTTACCCACTATCTGCAAAGTTTGCTTCTTCTATCCATCTTACACGCCACCATCGTATTAATCATTCTAAGACATTTTCATTATGTTACTTCCTGATAAACTTTAGTTATCTCCCACTACTTTGAGTAGCAGTTCCCAAACAATCCCCAAGCTGTGAAAATTTTTCAAGGTCAAAAAAAAAATTAAGTTATGTCATTAGGTAAATTTGAGAAATGTTGTATGCCACACTCCTATCTTGGAGGTTTATAATGCACACTAAAATGTTAAGGGAGAGCTCTTAGGAACTTAACCTAATGTATCTAAAAGAATTGGGCACAAAATCTTTGTTTCTTGTAACACATTACTTACAATGTGATGTAAGTTTACTTGGGTGTGCAAAGCCTTCCCCGGTTCTCCTGCCTCAGTTTTATAACTCCATCTCGGGTTACTGATCTGAAGACTAAACATACGTGTAACATAAATGAAAGATTTGTCATTTAGAATATATAAAGGGTTTATATCCTGAATATATATAAAAAAATTTATAGACCAATAAGCAAAAGACAACCCCATAGAAAAACAAATATTTAAAAAATTGTATGAACAGATTACTCCTGAAGAGAAAACCTAAATTACCAGTCAGCATGAAATTATGCTCAACTTCACTGTTAACGTGGGATATTTATTTCTTTCGAGAGACGATTAGATGTGGGCAGTGTTTAAAACCCATCTTGTTCAAAAATAGCTGATAGGTTTTACTTGGTGGACTGACTCCAGTCATCAGTGTCTCTGTCAGCCTTACTACTCAAGATAGTCTTGAGACTGATTGCATCAATATCATCTGGGAACTTGTTAGAAATGAAGAATCTTGAGCCCGACTCCAGACCTTCTACATCAGAATCTGAATGGTTACACCATCTCCAATGACTCTTAAATACTTAAAAGGTTTAGAAGTATGGAACTAGAGTGTTTGGGTTGAGAATTATGAGACAGGAGGAAAGAGTTCCGTGGTTATTGAAGGGTGTCTGTCATAGGTGTAGAAGAGGGATGTGGTGACACGGTCTAGTGATGGAGCAGCAATGTGGACATGGCCATTTTTAGTCAGTCTGGGCAGAGTGTTAACAAATATTTTTGTTGCCAACTGATGTCTTCAGCAATTGTCCCTTTTTGTAAATAAAAATCTACTTTTGAGTATTGCTTTATTTGGTTTTCTACTTTATTCTTTTCTGGATCTTTTTAAATTTTTTACAAGTTAGGGTATTTTTAAAAAGTGAATCAAGTAATGTGGTCTCTTATTTTTAATCCATTGTCAGCTCATGTGGCTGCTGAGCAGGGCATTATGTCATGTTGGCTCATACAGGATTTTTCCCAGCCCATGTGGCAAGTTCCGTGCCACCAGGTGACAGCAGCTCCGTGCTCCTCCCCAAGGGTAACCCCTATTAAGTTTGCTGTGTTTCCTTTTAGATCTTTTTTTCCCTGAATTTAAAAACGTAAGTATAAAATTCTAAATGCCGTATAAATGACACATATAAAAAAACATAAAGTTCTGAATGTCAAATAAATGTCATATGTTATTCTTTAGCTTAGCTTTTTCTTTTAATGTGACATGTCTTGGACTTCCTTCAATCAGTGAACATTTACTGTGTTCTTTTTAATGACTACCAAGCATTATGTAATATGGATTACAGTACTTGATTAAACCATTTTCTGAATCGTGGACTTGCCTGGGAGCTGACAACTGGGTGCTTTGGTTAGTATTTAGGAAGTAACTTGAAACTAGTTTCTATTAACACAGGAAAGCAAATTTCAAAAATCTCTCATTTAGGTAAAAAATGCCTGATTTTGAAAGGAGCATTTATTCCTTTAGTCTACCAGTACACTTGACTGTCAAGGAGAAAATGATTCATTTTATTGTTTGTTTTTTTTTTCAGGCTCTCGAACAGTATGGCCTGATGAAGTTATGGGACCATTTGGGCCTCAGGATCAGAGATTCCAGCTTCCTGGGAACATAGGTTTTGATTGTCACATCAATGGGACCATGTCACAGAAGAAAAGCCAGGTTCATAAAACTTTACCTGATATTCTAGCAGAACCTTTATCAAGTGAAAGACATGAGTTTGTGATGGCACAATATGTGAATGAATTTCAGGTAAATTGTTAAGGTCATATATTCTGTTTTTCTAATTATTAATGCTATATTAATTTCTGATTAAACATCACTTTTCATTGAAAAGTAAAGAAAAATATTTAACTCCAGTATATGCAAAAACAACAGATTTTTAAAGTTGGCATTTACTCTATACACTTTGCTATTTTTTTATTTCAGATTACAGTCTTTTTTAAGTAATTAAATAGTAAATTTCTTTTTAAACTCTTTCTAAATTTCTTTTTAAAATGTTTGATCTGCCTATCAAACATTTTATCTAGATATCTCACAAGTTCCCAGACTGTGCATGTCTAATACTGAATTAGTGCTTTTTTCCCTCTCAAAACCTATCCTTACTCCCATATTATCAGTGATATAAATGACTTAGCTATTGTCCCACTGTCCCAAGATAAAAATTATACTGCTAACCTCAGCTCCTCTCTCTACCATACCCCCATAAATAGTAATAAAATCTCATTGTTTTATCTTTTGAAGTAACTCTGTTTGTGCCCTTTTAAATTTTCACTAATATTGCCAGAGTTCCAGGCTACTTTATCTTACCTAGATTCCTCGAGGCATTGCAGTATGATGGACTGTGGAGATAGGATAAGTCTAGGTTCAGAGGTTAGCTCTGCCATTTACTTAATTTTTTGACCTTGAAAAAAATAACTTACTCTCTGAGCTTCTATCTCTTTATATATAAAATGAGGATAAAAATAATCTCTGGCCCACACAATTATGAGGATTAAATGTGAAAGTGTGTGTAAAGCATTAAGGGATTATAAGTTGGCTTTTACTAATCTGTACCTGCTTCTCATTTCTATATATCTGCGCAATAATACTAGCATTAGCTTCTTATATCTTCTCTTGCTATTCTTCGTTTATAAAGTCAAAATGTCTTAATGTGGCATAAAATGCCTTTCCATGCTTATGATCCTTGTCTTTCCCACCTTACCTCCCAATACTTCCTGCTTTTCTCTGCACCCCATTCACAACATACTTGAAGTACACCATTCTCTTTGACCATTGAATCTTTTTGTACTGTTATTTTCTTCCTTGACTGATTTTCCTCTTGAATTCCTAACATACATTCGACCTGTTCTTTACCTATCAGACATATACATTAATTAACATGCAGCTCAAATATGATGATTTCAACCTTTTCCTGATTTCTCCCAGCAAAGGAAATTTCTTCCCTATGTATACTGCTGAAAGACTTTCTTCATAACTCTGTAGCATGTTTTTTATTGGATTGCACTTACTCGTTCATGCTATTATGATTCTACTAACTCTAATTTACCTGATAGTGAAGACTGGATTTTGTGGCTGTTCTTGTTACACTGTCTGATGTATAGTAGGCACCCAGTAAATTTCAGCTGAATAAAAGCCTCAAAGTTCTTCCTGTAGGAGAGACTGTATATTTAGCCATGTTATTTTGTAAGTTAGTGTAATTATCCCCATTTTATAGATTACAGAATAAAAGAAAAGATAATTAGGTACCACAAAATATTATGAGGTAACATTGTATGACACAATTACTATATTTTCATTAGTTTCTTAGCCAACTTATACTCATATCAAGTCCTATTATATGAGTATATTTATATATTTTAGTTTTCTATTCAATTTTTTTCTTAGAATTTTCAGATCCCATATTCATCATAGAGAAAAGTTTGAGTGTATAAAAAAAAACTGACTATCATCTCACCAGTAGTTAGATTAGGATTATTTAAAAAACTTTCTACGGAAGACAAGTTCATAACAGGCAGGGTATTTGAACTGTAAGAGTTTTATATTTGCTTATATTTCTTTTTCCCCTCAGGGTAATGATGCACCTGTTGCACAGGAAGTTAACAGTGCAGAAACGTACTTTGAAAGTGCCAGAGTAGAGTGTGTAATCCAAACATGTCCAGAATTGCTGCGAAGAGGTATGTTGTGCTTTTTTGCATTTTTACAAGAATGTGTTTTAGATAATATCACTAATTTTTTTTTATTTAAATGAATGTTCAAGTACAGTTTTCTCCCCTTTACTCCCAGTCAAGCCCTCCCACCCCCCATAATATCACTAATTTTTTAATGTGTTGAATAATGTGCTCCATAAGAATTGTAATGCTTTTGTTTTACTTAATATTTTACTGTGTCTGGAGGGACATGATTGCCCGGCTAAGACAGAGGCATTCAAATGTCCCCTGACTTCATGCTGTTGTTAGATAGGAATAGTAGAATTTGTAGTAACTTTTTTTCTGAGGCTTTCCCTGAAGTCATTCCAGTCTCATGTGATTATTACAGCTATGTTTTCATAGGCTGATACGTAATCATAAGAAGTCTTAATAATAAACTTTATGTGAAAATTATAAGATGTTGTGTTATCAGTAATATTTCAGTTCATCCAACAAGAACAGAAATGAACCAAAATGGAGTTTAAGTCATCCTTTTAAAAAAAAAAAAAATATGCATTTATAAACCTATTTTGGTATCACAGTAATTTAGTCATTTTTCTAAAGGAGTGTTTTTATGCACTGCTTCTCTTTTAAAAACCAAAGTATTTTCTCCCTGGAACTTTTATTTTATTTATAGATTTTCAATCACTGTTTCCAGAAGTGACCACCAACAAACTAATGATTCTGACTGTAACGCAGAAAACTAAGAACGATATGACTATTTGGAGTGAGGAGGTAGAAAATGAAAGAGAAATACTCTTAGAAAAGGTAATTCTTTCAGTTGGTGACAGTTTAATTTTATGATCTTATTTAAATATGAATGAATCAGTGCTTTAAAATGTTGAGTATCTTTTCTAGCCTTTATTTTCTGCTAACTTATTTCAGTACTAAAGAACTTACATCTGTTCTAAGAATAACAATGCCACAGTTTGAACTACAAAGATTCTGTTTAATACTTTGCTTAATTTTTTGGAATTTAGGTTTGTTTTAGAAAAATAGCATAAAAACAAAGAAGGAACTCTTCATACCCATCTCTCTTCTCTCTCTCCATCTCACGTCCTCTCTCCATCTCTCTCTCTGTAAAGCATAGTAAATAGGAAGTGAAAATTACACCAGTCTTCTTCAAGGAGTAAATGGTAACTGTGTACAGTACAATAATCATAAAAAACTATATACCCACATTTTTTTCTATCCTCTCCTTTTAACCTGAAGATATGTATTGACATCTTCCCATAACATGACACATAAATATATTTCATTTTTTGTAAAATTTGCATTGTATTACATTACATGGGCAAACCATAAGTTTTTTTAAGTTACTTAAAATTTTTCTTAGTAATTCGTAAATTGAAAACCAGACTTTTGCTTTTACAGGCAGTGAGTATATTTGTACATATATTTTTATGCACACACTTGTATTTATAGATTCCTAAATTGAGACTTACTGAATTAAAGGATATAATGATTTTAAATTTTGAGAAATGGTGCCAAGTTGCTTGCCAATAACATTATCTTAGTGTATATACTTTTACCCTATCTTACTCTGGTTATTAGCATTTCTTTTCATTTTTAACAACCTGAGAAATGATAACAGGTAATGTAAAGTCAAAAATTTATAAATTATATTATTATTTAAGATTTTGATGTTGGGTTGTATCAATTATGTCGTCTACAAGATAGAAAGAAATATTCCTGTGCCTGTACGACAGATTAGGAATAATTCACTTGAGGAATCTTAGGTAACTATAGTTCAGAAATTACCTTTACTAAATTTTATGCCGCATAATGTTAGGAATTACATTATATGTACTTTAGGATTGGATGGTAGTTCTCTTTATTTTTAAAAATATATTTTACACACTTAACAGTATTTTGTGATAATGACTCTAATATTTAAAAGTCCCATGTAGCACTTTGCTAATAAATTTCATGCAGTAGATGACACTCATGAGCAAGTTATATGTTACATAGCAAGGAAATTACAGAGGGGCATAAGATAGTGTTTCTGATTTGATAGATAATCCAAATTTAGAGTTGAAATTTAAATAGGCATTAACTCAATAATATTTTCAAGGTAATATTTACAAAATTCATACTTACCGTCACTGTGACTTAGTCACTGCAGAGCTCTCGCGTGTGCGTTGCATCAGTGGTTCTAAGATTTGATCAGAGAGTCTGACCCCGCTTTGATATTAACCCCATTATAGCCAGTTGTCTGTAACCAGTTTCAGGGCTTTGAGATGGCAACATGCTTTATCTTACGACTTTTAATTTTGTAATGACTGAGCTATTTTATTTTCTATGGAAAAAGAAAACAGATTTTTCTATTTTAGATATGTTAGTAATTATTTTAGAACCACATATATTTTACAGTCCAAGTAGGTATTTATGTTTTATGGTTTAAATATATTCCATATTTTTCCAGCAGATGTCAGTGTTTGCTCTTAATGAGTAGAAATCTTAAGAGAAATACTTAAAGTGGTTCTTTTTGTAATAATTTGGGATTCTTTTCATTGACCTTTATAAACATTTCATGGTATTGTTTTGCTCTTACAGTTTTTGGGTATAGTACATCTCTGCATGAAATTGATATACTAATGACTTTTCTTGATCATATTCAATAGTTTTCCTATTTTTAGGAATTATGAGGATTAATTAAATACAGCAATAAGTACAAATATTAAGTATGATGATGATGTAAAGAATACAGTATTATCTTAATGTTTCTCATTAGGAGAAAGTAGTTAGCTTAAACTGTATACCTCTAAGCAAGGATCAACAAACTTTTTCTGTGAGGAGCCAGAGAGTAAACATAGTTAGGCTTGGTAAGCCAGAGGTTCTCAACTCTTCACTTTTACCCTTGTATTGTTAAAGCAACGATAGACAGTACATGAGTGAACAGTCATGGTCATGTTCCAATAAAACTGTATTTATTATACAAACAGGCAGCAGCTGGATTTGGCCTTTGGGTTGTAGTTTACTAATCCCTTATTAAGGATATGGCCCATATTCTTAAGGCTTTGACTTTTGAGGATCTCAGCTAGAGTCAGAGGTGCTCAGAAATCCGTGTTATCTAGCACTGCACGAACCCCGGTATCACCATTCAGCTCTCAGCTGGCACTTTCCGCTAGGCCTTGCAGAATCTCACCATGTGCCTGCACAGCTGAGCTCTTGGTGATAAAACCAGTCAATTGCCCTGCAGACTACCTGGAGCCCTGTGGCTCATCTTCCTCTTCTCCAGTACCCTACCCACAAAGTCCAGATGCTTCAGCAGTCTGTAATTCTTCTTTGCTACCTCCTCAGTTCAGTGATACCATCTTTTGCTTGGAATCTACTTCTTTGCCCTGTGACCAGAAGGTATCCCCAGACACAACTGGAAAATACAGGGATCACCTCATTCGTTTCCCTTCTGTCAGAGATTACAGCTTTGTCTGACTGTTGTTCAGAGTCTAAAAGCAGTTGCCTCATACATTTTTGTCAGTTACATAGTTTTCAGCAGGTGACAAGTTTGGTACCTGTTACTGTTATGGCTGGAAGTGGAACTATGACCCCTTGTTTTTAAACATTTCTGATTTGTCTCTCTTTTTTTTTTTTAATATTCTAATGTTGTCGTAATGTTTATCACTGTCTTTCTCACTGGTTAGGCTTCTAATAAAGCTAATAAAGACATAGGAATTACGATGGTGAGACCATGATTTTGAATAGGTGGTACATGCATATGGTGTGTAATGATTATATGCTACAAAAGAAATGGGTATATAATGAAAAATAAGCATCTTATCCAGCTCTGTACCCCATCTGTCCATTTATCCTATTATTTCTGTGTGCCCTTTCAGAAGTATTTCATGACTCTGTAAATGGACAGCTGTGTTATTGAAGGACACACAAACAAGTATATATTTTTAAACAATGATTTATTCAAGTTAGTGAATGAATTAGATCTTTTTACTATGAATATCTTGTTTTTTTCTTTCTGACCTTCTAACATTTCTATAGTGTGGCAAAATAAAAACTATAGCTTATAATTCATGATAAATTGAGGAATTAATAGCACAGAACTAATTAGAAATGGTTCCTAAAATAAGATTTTAGAAGACAATACACAATTTAGACTTTTTGAAAGAAATTAAAATGTTATATGAACTATTAATCTTTTAAAATGGTTAAAATAATCTTAACAACTTTACAGTCTTATTTATCAGTTTTAATTTTCTATTATTAAATTATGTAGCTGAAGCAAAAGATATTTATTTAAAAATTTATTAAAAATAAAAATGTGTAGCAGTGCTATCTTGAGCATTCTATTTGTGTCTTTTTCTATGCAGTTCATCAGTGGTGCTAAGGAAATATGCTATGCTCTTCGAGCCGAAGGCTATTGGGCTGACTTTATTGACCCATCATCTGGTTTGGCAGTACGTAATTAAATACAAAGTTTGAAAGCCAGATTATGTAATTTGAATTAGGAATGATTTTTATTGTGTAATTGTTTGTAACTGTAACCTTGGTAAAAATAGATCATTTAAGACTTTTTTAAAACCTTGTAATTTTACCCAAAGAAATACCACTGTGAGTCAATTGCATTCACAACTTGGAGGGACCTCTGTCATTCACACTAAATTTCTCCATCACTTTAAATTTTTTACATTACAAATAATAAAAAGTTATTTCTATCCTTATTTAATTTACATTTAATTAGTGTGTTTGCTGTTTGTTAGTGAAAATTAGTTATCAATAGTTTAAGAAAGGAAAATTATTTTTTGAATTAAGATAATATAGATAGTAAGAAATATTAGAAAAGTAGCTTTTTAGAAAATAACATTTATAAAGTTATATTTTGAAAATAACTGAACCATATTGTCACATTTTAAATTCTGGGTTTCTTTTTTCATTAAAAATAGTGATAAATTTGTTTTGAATCTTAAGACAGGAATGTATACTATTTCTTATCAAAGTCAAGTAGGATAGAATATAGAGAAAAAATAAGAACTGACTCTGGACTTTAGTTTCCTTTTCTTAAAAATGATAAGGTAAACCGTGGATGATTGTCTATAGTTTATCCCATCTTTAAAGTTGGTGTAATATTATGCATTTGTATCTAGATTACATGAAATTGGCTAGATCATTCATTTCACATTTCCAGAATGCCCAGTTATTGGGGGAGAGGAGATGTTAGGGCAGTTTAAGCATTTCACGTAACCTTGTTACTCCTTATTTAAATTTTAAATATTTGGAATATTAAAAGATGTGTTTATTTTTACATGAAATTGTTACTCCATTTTCTTTTTTCTAATGAAAATACATCATTTTTTGTTTCCTTCAGTTTTTTGGACCATATACAAACAACACTCTTTTTGAAACAGATGAACGCTATCGACATTTAGGATTCTCTGTTGACGATCTTGGCTGCTGTAAAGTGATTCGTCATAATCTCTGGGGTACCCACGTGATTGTAGGAAGTATCTTCACGAATGCAACACCAGACAGCCATATTATGAAGAAATTAAGTGGAAACTAGTAGTAATGCCAATTTATTTGCTGTACTATTTGTACTTACTTGGGTTGATCTGTAAACACTGTCAAAGGCTTCAGTTTTTAAACTTCACTTATTTCTAGGGTATTTATTTCAACATTTATGAATTTACAGTGTTGGCAAAAGTTTGTGATTTTTAAATCTCAAAAGTTCATGTTGTCAGTGAATACATGTTAAGCACATCCAGATTGTACAGAATGTGGTAAGTAACATGTAACCATGGTATGATCTCTACTTTTATTTCTCCCCTTTATTGGAAAAACCTTAGTTTTCATTATTTTCTCCAAAAATAAATTATACACTTACTTACGTTTTTTATTGTAGTATTTTTAAAATATAGTTAAGACTTCTAAGAAACAATATTCTTTTTAGTCTTTTTAATGAATACAATTGAAAATTCTAAATTTATTGTAGATTTAACTTTTCCTAATTTTTTTTCTTTATTCTTGTACCAGTCTGAATTTTACGTTGAAATAATGTCCATGCAGGAAAAGAAGAATAAGGATAATACATCTTTATGAATAAAGGCTTATGCATCTCATCCGTGTACCTATTAAAAATAATAATAATAATTGTTAATACCTGGGTTGTAAAATAAATGTAGATTATTTTGAGGCAGAACTACGCCTCAGCTGTTAAACCATATCTCTGCAGTTTTAGCAGTAGGTGGAAACTGCGATACATTTCAGCAATGCCTCATTTGTGACAGTTCTTTTTTGCTGTTTTTTGAACTTTTTTAAAAAATCACTTTTCATACTTGAGGCTTTCACCAGTAAGAAGAGACAAATCTCAAGAGAACCATTAACTTATATCAAATGAATTAATTGAAATGGATTTTTTTTCTATTAAAGGCCTGTTTTTAAAAGGAATCATGGGGATGACCAAATTTTTCATTTAATTTGTAACTTGATTTCAGATTCTTCGTTTAATTAAATTGTAGCTTGATAATAAGTGTTACTTATGATTCGGAGAGTAGGAGCTAAAAAGTTTTCATTCATTATGAAAAAAATGAAGTAGTGCATCCTGTAATATTTTGACAAAAATGTAATAGAGTACAGTTATCTCTTGGTATCCATGGGGCATTCAGTTCTGGAACCAAAATGGTCCTGGATGCCATCCATTACCAAATGCCCAAGTTTCTTATATAAAATAGCATAAGAATACATACAGCTGGCCTTCTGCATCTGTGGGTTCCCAAGCATGGATTGAAAATAGTGTTCTCAGTCCCCGGTGGAGGATGTGAAACCCGTGGATACAGAGGGCTGATAGTGTCCAAGTGCGCATGCAGAAAAGGGCACATATCTTATGTGCTTGATAGATGTTCATCTATGTAACCAACACCCAGTTCAAGACAACACTACAGGCACTTGAGAGGTTTATCCTGCTGTCTTCCAGGTATTCCTCCTCCCACTTGCTTTTCCCAGAGGCAGCCACTACCCTGATTTCCTACAGCATAAATTGGTTTTATCTGTTTTGATGTTTTATACATATGAAACTATATGTTCACTTTTGCTGTTTCACTTTAACTCAAAAAATGTGGGGTTAACCCTTATTGTGTGTAATTACTGATCACCTGAATCAGGGCAGTTTTGCCCCTCAGGGTAAATTGGGCAATATCTGGAGACGTTTTTGTTTGCCACAGCTGTGGAGGTGCAGGTGCTCCTGCCATCCAGTGGGTAGAGACCAGGGATGCTAACAAACGTCCTACAATGCAAAGTACAGCTCCCACAACAACGAATTACTTGGTCCACTGCTTTGCCTCACCCTCATTTTATCATCTTGCTTTCTAGCAGAATTTTCAGAGACAGCACTGAGAAGCAGTAACTGCCAGTTAAAATTTGTTTCCTGAATGTCACAGCAAGATTTAGGTTTGGGAAATGTACCCAAGGGACTTGTAACTGATAACATAGAAAGTGATTGACTATTACGTGGTAAGAAAACATCATATTTACTTGATTAGGACCCCTGAAGACTGAATTTGTCAAATTATTCATTTTAAACATAAATTTGCTACTTTTTAAAATAATACTGAGCCATTGAAATTGATATTAGACTTGTCACTGAAAAATGTTTTTGTGCCCTGACCTGTAAGGCTTGGTTGGGCATCATACTGCAAAGCAAAAGGTCACTGGTTCGATTCCTGGTCAGAGCATATGCCAGGGCTGTGTATTCGGTCCCCAGGCAGGTTGCCTACAGGGGGCAGCTGGTCGTTGTTTCTCACATTGATGTTTCTCTTTCTCCCTTCCCCTCCCTCTAAAAATAAGTAAAATATTTACATATTTTAAATATATATGTATATGTTTTTGAGAAATACGGGTGCAGGCCTAAGGCATACGGCTAGTGTTAAGACCCAGCACTGGAACTTGGCTGAGATTCATACACACACTCTCTCTCTCTCTCTCTCTCTCTCTCTCTCTCTCTCTCTCTCTTATAGTCGTTATCAAGAAATTATCAAGTAATTTAAAATATCAAGGAGTTGCAGAATTTAAGCTGAAAGAACTTCCACATTAATGCCACATTTCATAAACTTTGGAAATTATTCATTGAACTCTTCAATCTCTGAATTTCTGTAAAAACTTAAACATTTATCTAAAAATTCAATTATAGATGCTACACTTCAAATAGTGCAGTTCTCTGGCTTCAAGTTTAAAATTTTCATGTTTTTAGGCTTCTGTCATTGGTAACATCAACATAAATAATCCTTACATTTAAACAAAATTTTACTTTTAGTTCGAACTTAATTTTTTTTCCTTTTTATAAGTGTGCTTCTCTTGTTGCCCCAAAGCAGGATTCACCCACCTCAGCACTGTTGGTGTTCTGAACCACAGAACTCTGTGTGCGAGTGGGCCCATGCTTTGCAGCATGGTTCACAGCATCCTTGGCACCTGCTCTCTAGATGCCAGTAACAACCCCTAGTTGTGACAGTGTCTTCAGACTTTGCAAGATTTCCCTGGAGAGCAAAATGTTTATCTGGAAAAGATTTTACCCAGGTGTCCTGACAATCCTATTTCTTCATTTATACAGCACTTAGTTGACACACACTATTTTACTCTTGATTATATACTAGTATACAATTCTTCTGTATTTTTTGTTGATTTAAATTGCTCCAGACCTGGCGAGAATGGACCCACTTCTCTGTGAAACTTAAACACAGCACCAGTCTTCATGTTCATCTTTTCATTACGAGCCAAGACATTTTAAACTTGCATAAGGTTTAGTCTGCCCTCCCTACCTTGTGTCAGTAGAGTAGGTTGTAAGCTGCAACTTAATTAGCCAAAAGATTGAATTCAGGCTTCGAGCGTTTAACTTCCAATCATTTTACTGGAAATTATAATCAGCTGAAACCATGTTACTACTGTATAGCTATAGGAATTAAGACAGAGTGATACTTGTGTAAAAGTAGACAACCTGACCAATGAACGGGGAGAAAAAATTCCCAAGAAACAGACCTACATACTGCAGTGCAGTGAGAAAAGGATGATTGATCTTTTCAGTATATTGCTGGGTCAGTTGGATTTCATATAAGAAAATATTTTTGCTTTTACCTTATACAATAAAAATCACTTCTGAATGTATTGCAAATTCAATGTGAAAGATTAAACAGCATTTAATGTGGAAAAAAACCCTTGTGACCTTAGGGTAGGCAGTATTTTTAAAAAGCAGGACAACACTAACCATCCAAGGGGGAAAACTGATTAATTGTATTATATTAAAATTAAGAATTTTTAATTCATGAAAGACAAGAAAGCAACCAACAGAGCTGACGTAGACATCCAGCCATCTAGCTAGCTATGTGTGTGACCAGAGGACTTGTATGCAAGATACATATATATAAAGAACTATAATTAGTAAGCAGAGAAATAGACAAACAAAAATACCTGAGTGGCCAATAAACATGAAAAGGTGCTCTACTTAATCAATAGAAATGCAAGTTAAACCCACAATACCGGACCACTACATGTTCCCACAGTGGCTAAAATGAAAAAGAAGATACTGTTTTGCAAAGATGTAGCCGAACTACAACTGTGGTTGATGGGAAACTTCAGCCACATGAATGGTATGAACACTTTGGAAAACCATCATTTCTAAAGCTTAACATACCCTAGAACCTAGCAATTCCACTCTGAGGTGTAGCCCCAGCAGAAATACATCCATTCACCAAAGACATACAAGTCCACATATAGCACCCAAAAGTGGGTACTAGTCAGTGCTCATCAGCATTAGAATGGATATATTTGTGGCATTCTCACATAGTGGGCTGTATATTGGGAAATACCTATAATGAAAATGAATGCTTTATGACTAGCAATAAAATGACACTAATAAAGGTTGTGTGAAAGAACCAATACAGAAGAGTGCTTGCTAGATAATTCCATTAGGGTGAAATACAAAACAACTCTATGTTGCTAGACATCAGAACGATGCTTATCCTTTGGAGGGGAAGGGGAGTGACCAGAAGGAAGGCCAAGGGGGCTTCTGGGTGTTGGCAATGTTCTGTTTTCTGAACTCAGGTGTAGACTGTTAGGTGATTTAGTTGTGCAAACCCTAATTGTACATTTATATACACTTTTTTGAATGTATATTATGCTTCAATGAAATGTTTTTTAAACTACAACCAAATGCACTCTTAAAACTATACTAGATCTATTCAAAGACAACTGGTACCATATAAAGATCCTTACACTGAATCTACTTTTTAAAAAGGGAATTAAAATTTACTGTAACTACATCAGAAAATTCAAGTATGTTTTTTCTTTTCAAGTATTTAGGTATAAGTTTAACTGTGCATTAATTATTAGATTAAACAAAGCATCAAGTTTACAAAGTATTTTATTTTTCCTATTATTAGATATATTCTACATTTTTATAACATGATCAATTTTGCCAAGAGTTTAAAGAGTTTTCCAACAACTTCTTAATCCTTGAATAGTTAAATCATTCTCTTTTAGAGTTCCTTGGGAACTTTAAGTCATTCTTGATCCCTCTTTAATTATTAATCTAGTAGTTTTATCAAATTTGGTTACTTCATGAAATGTTCATTTTTGTCACATTTGCAATTTTTCTTCAGTATATTTACATGAAATACCATAGTCATTAAATACACTTCCTTAAAATGAAAACAGCTAGACAGGTAAGGTTGCAATGCTACAGTCTGCTTTGATCTTATTGCCCTATCCAAAAATAGAGGATCTAATAGATTTAATTTTGTTTTGTGTAAGATTGTATTTAACTTGCAACTTCTTACATAGTGTAATATAAAGGGCAATATTCCTATATTTAAAACAAGTGACAATTTAATGATACAAAAGTAGGCAATTTTTTGTAAATTATGATAGTTAATTAAATTTTCCGTGTATGATTAGTGTTCTGTTTTTTAAAAGGCATTAAACTTTTTTTAATAACTTCATTTTAGTGTACTTTTTTCCATTTTCATTTATCTTTCCTATATACTCTTCCACCTCCATCCATGCCCCTCCTTGCACCCCCACAATCACCACACTGCTATCCTGTCCGAAAGTCCTTTTCTTTTTTGCTGGATCCCTCCACCCCGCAATCCCCTGCCCAGAGCTGCCAGCCTGCTCACCACCTATGAGTCCGTCTCTCTTTTCCTTGTTAGTTCAGTTTGTTCATTAGATTCCACAGATGTGTAAAATCATGTGGTATTTGTCTTTCTACTAGTTAGTACTTATAGCCTAGCCATCTTGCTGTATATTGAAATTTTAGTAGTTTTTGAAGAATAAAAATCCATTCTTGTCAAAAACTTCATGAGGAAGTACCTGCCGAAGATCCAGTGTTGTTAGGGAACAATGCTTCAGCACAGTGCCTGTTACACAGATGTTCAGTAGTAGCTTTTGACCAGTGTAATGACGGTTCAGAACAGTAATGCAGATCTGATGGGGTCAAACTGGAACTTTGTCTTTGTGTCCACTATAATCCAAAAACCTTATCTAGAGGGATCCCTAATTAGTCTCACATTGGTTCAACCTGTCTTACAATTGCAGCGCAATTGGAACAGTGTGTTCAGTGTCCTATGCTGCCTGTCTCTCAGACAGTACATGGTGCATACATATATGCAAAAGCTACTTGCTTTTTATCTGAAATTCAAATTTATCTGAGTGCCCTCTATTTTCATTTGCTAAATCTGGTGACTCTGTGTGACAACATTGTTATCAAACAATAATTTTTAAGGGTGAGATTCTAGAGGAACTTTAGTAGACTACCAAACTAAAACTTTTAAATACACGAACACCTGCTAAGGTTGGAAAGGGTACAACCGTTGAGCACCCCGGGAAACCAGCACTAACCAGAGTTAAACGAGTGTCTTGATTATTCATCATTTTTTTATTTCATGCTTTTGCCTTTGATTGTATGTGGTTACTGTTCATTGATTGCTATTTTTTATTTATTTTGTTTTAAAACTGTGACTAAGAGCCTTAACATTAGACTAAGCAATATTTTTAGAAGAATTTTATTCTTAATATTCCTATTGGATTACAGAGGAACCGGAGATCCATTTGTCATTTTCTTACAAGCATGCGATATCTCTAATGTTACACAATCTTAATTGTAAATTACCAAATTTGGAGTCCCTTGAACTGAGTTAAGTCACTAATAGGGTCAAAGGAAGACATAATTCTGGCCCTGAATAAACAGGCTAGGAAAGAGGAGGGCAAACTATGTTTACTGCATTGTAACTGAGTTACGGTAATAAGATTTGTCCTGTATTAATCCTGAGTGAGTTAAAATACCTTTGCAGAGTCAAGTGGTCACTCATGGGAAATAAATTAACTTTCCTGGGACAGTAGGGTATGAATTAGTGACCTGAAAGATGCAGTTAATCTCAAATGGATGAGCACTTGGCTTTTAGATCGCTATTTATAGTTCCCTTAGAACCAATATAGACCGACACACAGTGTGGTTTTGTGTAGATGAGCCCAAAGATCTACATGGATTCAAGACAATAATGTCTCCAGGTGGCAAAAATCATTTCAGCAAATTGGAAAAGAAAACAAAAAGTTGGTCAAGAAACATACAGTGGAGATATAACTAATATTAACATTGAGATGTTATGGATTGAGATGTTATTGAATGTTATGGATTTTGTCATGAAACGTTTGTATATGTCAGTTAACACAAGTTTCTCCAAGCAAATTAGAAGTGTTGCAATAAAGTAAGAAAAAAAATGTGGAAGTCTGTGCAGAAGGTATCCAGGCATATAATATGAAAACTAGAGACATTTATTGAAGACACAAAATACAAGAAACATTGTGCATAGGACAATGACACCTTAGTCGCCTTCAAAGTAGGTACCTTGGAACCTCACACAGTTCTCCCAGAGTCCCTTCCACTGTTCAAAACACTGCAAAATCCTTTATTGGACTTGCCTTCAGGTATCCTGTCGTATTTTCTTGAATCTCATCAATGGTCTGAAATCTCTTCCCTTTTGAAGGTGATTTTAGTTTTAGGGAAAGCCAGAAGTCTCAGTGCGCCAACTCTGGGCTGTAGGGGAGATGAGTTCAACATTCTCAGGTCCTTTGCTTGTTCCAGGTCTTCCAGAATGTAGGTCACTTTCAACAAACTCTCAACCATCTTTGAAGCATTTGTGCCACAAATTTGTTTGCACTGCACTCATTACATTGTCCCCAAAAGCCTTCTGCATCATCTGAATAGTTTCCACGGTGGAATGCTCAAGCTTAATGCAAATTTCATGCAGGTTCATTGCTCTACTCACTCATTTTGAGTGCTATGGCCACACAGCACACATGCTCACTCAACAGCATCTACTGCCTCCACTGATTAGTACAGTGAAGTCATCATTGTTCACACATGTGCATTCCAGTGCTGTCTCCTTGGCTGCTAGATTACATAGATGTCATTCAAACCATTCTCTTTATATGAAAAATAGCTGGACTTTTCCCGGCAGACCTCGTACTATTTAGGCCTATTAGAACTCCTATCTTGCTTAAATTAATCCTGTTTTCCATTTTTTAATTGTTTATTTTCACTGACAACTTAAAGACTGTAGAAGCTTAAATGACCACTTTTCTGATTCAGTGTAACTGAAAAGCACTGACATTAATTTCATCGATTATGTGTAAAAATCAATCTCATTACTTTAAAATCAATTCCAATAATAAAACTACTGGTTTTGGTACTGGACAGTTTGGTACCAACCGTCTAAGATTGCTTTCAGCTGTTGGCCTTTCTGCTTCATAGTGTTTCCCCTCCTCTTCAAAGTGAAGAATAACCTGATGCTAATAAGGCACATCCTCTCACTTGGTATGTATACATCCCCCCACACACATGCCTTTTAAACAAAACAACTTCTAAGAGCAAGATAGCTCTATATGTGAGGTATGTTTATCTAATTTAAAATCATCCACAATTGAATATCATAAATGGGTAACACCCCTAATTTTTCACTAGGGACTTTGCCAACTTTATTCAACTCTCTGCTCATAGATGTATGAAAAGATAGGCTGCAATGATACACTTGGACAATAGATGTCACCATCGAATTGCCTAGAAATACCTCAAATCGGGAACTTTCAGTTCTGCAAATAACCTGGGGCTTCTGATTTTGTAAATACCCTACCTTATCAGTTACCGTGGTTTGAAATTTAAACTATTGTGTTTAGAAAGAGAGGTTCCTGTGCACTGCTAATGACGTCCTTTCTTGGCTTGCTTTCCTCCCCTTAAAGCTATTGCCCAGATGCCATTATTTAGTCTATGATGCTAACTGTATTTTTTAAACTTTATTTTATTTTATTTTTATTTATTTTTATTTTTTAACTTTTTTGTTCTTGTTCAAGTACAGTTGTCCCCATTTTCCCCCACCACTCCCCCCCCAGCCATCCCCACCTCCCACCCTTGATCCTACCCCCCCCTCTGGTTTTGTCTATGTGTCCTTTATTCATGTTCCTTGATGATCCTTCCCCACTTTCCCCTCATTATCCCCTCCCACCTCCCTGCTGGTTACTGTGAGTTTGTTCTTAATTTCAGTGTCTCTGGTTATATTTTGCTTGCTTGCTTGTTTTGTTGATTAGGTCATCTAATTGTATTATCTTTGAAATGGAAAATGAATCTCCAGTGCAGTAAGTGAAATTGTTCAATAGTTACACACATCATTGTTTTCATTTTCTTTTATTGTGTGTTCCTGTAAAGGTACCAGTTGGTCACAGTGAATCTGGTGACTCGAATCGCAAAACAAAGATGAGTAGAAGGATGTGCTCCTACTAGTACTTAAAGAAAGGGGCAACAGTGTGACCTGGTGTGAGGTAGTAAATTTACCCTCACCAGCAAGACGACCAAGGAAATCTGAAGTCGTCAGGAAATGCTAGTTTAGCCAAAAGATCTGATATGGTCTCAGATTTCAAATTAATTTCCAGGTGTTAAGTGAATATTTGATTCCTTCTGTCCCCAATAAAAGTGATTATGTCCCTGAAATATTGTGAAAGCAAAAGAGTTAAGAAAGGTAAACTATGGGGATTTAAGATGTAGTAACATATTATGACTTTAGAGTCATTAAAAAATACCATACAATATGAAGTACAAAAGTATGGAAAATGAAACAACTTTTTCATGCTTAATGCAATATTTGGAATAGGGCATTCAAAATCTAAAACATCTTTTAAATTAAAAGAATTCAAAATTCATAATTATTTTCATATTAAGATTTTATATTCTAATTGGTTGCAAAGTAAGGCATATGAGAACAGGCACATTCGTTGAACTTTAAGGTCAAAGTAAGTGAGTAACAGAACCTCACAAATCACTCATAGCCTGGTAGGTTAAAAAAAAGACACGAACGTATTGATGCGTTTGGGTATTCAAAACACGGCTCCTTTTTGTTAGATGAGAAAACTGAAGCCTTTAGAGTCGTCAGTGATTTGCAGAGGTCACATTAGGGCCTAAATTTTATTGAACTACTCCTCTAATTGGCAATTTCTGATAATTCAGCCAAGTTGTTTTAAAATGAGTGCTCTTTATTAAGAAACGAATTCAAGTACAGTATAGGCTTTTATAATAGCGATTTCTATTACATGATCGTCTGTTTGCAGTGAGATCTCATTGGATCCTCCCCATCCTCAAAGAGGAGGCTGTGCTCACAGCACCCCCTTTGTTTGAGCAGCTCTGTCTCCTTCATGGGATCAGCAATGACAGGAAGGGCAAGAAGTTCTGTCTAACGGTGGAGCTAGAAATAATGAATGGAAGGCCAACACCACTGATGTAATAAACTACTGGATTTCTCGGGAATGTTTCCATTGTATCATCATGCTGGTGTGGCTATGAGACAGCACCTTTACTGTTGAAATTCTTTACTCAACAATACTATTATGAATCTGAAACTCCTATTTTTCCCATTGACTTTTTTTGAGTTTGCAAGATTTCTTAGGAATGCAACTTCATTACAGTGGAACAGACAAACGGACAAATGAGATAATGAGGACTAATTTGTCTCGAACAATGAGTCCAAGCTTTCTATTATACACAGTGAAATTAAAACAGGTTACAGCCAGCCCTTTGCTAGTTACTTCCATTATTGCTTGCTATCATTATATAAAAATGAAAATATTTGAATAATTTAAAATTTTGTAATTCATTGAATGTTTCTCAAACATCATACCTTCCTTTTGCCTTTGACTTAACCACCCCTAACATACGTGCAATCTCCCTGAATTAGTAAAGCTCGACTTTTTGTTTCGGCGCCTTTCATGTCTGCCACAGAGTCTTTGGAGGAGACAAAGTTTGAGCTGGCCCGTGAAGGGCAAGTAGTATTTGAGTGGTGAGGATAATTTGAACAGAGAGAACCCCAGGCCCCAGAATGCTGTATGAAGGAGAACATGAAGCAGTGAGTGGACTGGTTTGCCTAGAGATTGTTCCACAGGTGAGCAGGGGAGATGAGGCCCGAAAAGTGTGTTGGGGCTGCACTGACGGCAGGCACTTCCTGTCCCAGAATGAGGAATTCGCACTGTATGCTGTAGCATTAGACATTGCAAGTTGTAGAGTAGGAGAATAATTCTATTGAAACAACATTTATAAAGACAGATCTCCTGGTGGTATAGGGCATAAATCCCAGGAGAGAAGGCAACAAGTTCAAATGTAATAGTAGGGTTATAAGCAGGGCGGTGGCTATTGAAAATGGGATAACTATTCCAAAAGAAGAACTGAAAGGCATTGGTATTCTAGTAATCCCAACAAACACTGCAGCTCTCAGCCTGGTTGATTGAGAATAATAATAATATAGTAACAGCAGCCAACATTCCCATGGTGCTTACTACCAGCCCAGGGCTTGTCTAAGTACACTACGTGCAATAATTCATTTAATTTTCATAACAAATTCATGAAATAAGTACTTCACGAATTTCATTCATTGCTCAGATGGGAAATCTAAAGCACAGAGAGGTTAGATATCGTGTTCAGTCACCGGATGGTGAGTGACAGACGCGACGGAACGCCAGCCCCGGGGCCCCAGAGTCTGACGCCCATCCTGATGCCCCAGTAACAAGCGCTAGTCTGGGTTATAGACTCTTCCATTTAGATGTGTTCCAGCCGAAATGGTGGTGAATGTCCAATCGGGAATATGTAGCAGACACTTGGAAATGGGAACCTAGAATTCAGAGATTGGTCAGTATTGAAGATTAAATACTGTGTACCTCAACTAACTGAAATATTTGAAACGCTTCATTACTGAATTGAGATTAGAATTTAACCCACTGACTTTCCACAGTTCAGGGGAGGGGATGTGGAAAGACGATTAAAATTTTCAGCCCCAATTGGAAATAGTGCTGACAGAGCTCTCAGGAGTAATGTTCTGCTTATCTTTTGTTCTCTTCTACATTCTAATAATTTGCTGTTTGATCTTGTGCTGTATTCATTTCCATTTGGCCCTAGGAAATTATGTAGCTTATATTTTCATGCTTAGTTTAAAAGCCCCAACTTGTTTCAGGCTTCTGAAATTCTTATCATCACTACATGCCATGAAATAGCACTAAGCTCAGATACCCAGACACGCATCGGGAAATCAGACAGCTACATAGCATGGTCGAAAGAGTCGGGGAAGGGCAGGCTTTGAAAACACCTGGGTTTGGATCTTAGTTCTGCCACTTACAAGTCTTTTGGCCTTGGACAAGTTACCTTCTGTTTCTGATAACACCCATCTAACGGGAAGACTGTAAAGTTTAGGAGAAGTGACATAATGCAAGTCGTCTGTTTCCATTTCCTATGGAAAAGGTCAGTAACTGTTAGCTCCTGTGATTATCTGATCTCTGTGCCCAAATTTTGTGGGCACAGTGAAAAATCACCACCAGAATGTATTTTCTGAAAACTGTAGTGCAAACCCCTTCAAGGGGAGACATGTGTGGCAGAACACTTTCATACTTAATATAGCCACGAGTGTGGAGAGAAAAACAACAAATAATGCTATCACAAGCAATTTACAACATCCAAACAAAGGCAATACACCCACAGGCTGTTAACACATAGACAGTGTGTTAACTTCGGTAACCATTGGATTCACGAGCTTAGAGGCAATCAGCCATTACACACCCAGAGACATCGGCCAGAAACTTTGCATTGGCGTTTTAAACGGGTTTCCCTTCGGTAGGTGCACAGCATCTCCAAATCCGACACACAAACACTGGGTCCAATGGAATGTCACCTCAAAAACTTAGGAAGATACATATATACATACACTGTGGTAAAAATAGAAATTTTCCGAGTATCAGTATTTAGGACAGATGCCAGGTATGTGTTTGTGTAGTCAAGTCTTAACAAGGCCTGCCCTGGTGCCAAATAGTGTCCTACATGAGGTTTTGCTGTGTGTTCACACCTATTGTGATGACTCTATTCCTAAACCAGTGAAGAATTAGAATTAACATTTTTTTGCACAGACATTATCTGTTGAAATTTATAGAAGTATCTCATTTAATTTTCACAAGAACTGTATAGGATGAGTGATGGTAGTTTCAATTCATGAGGAGGGAATTGAAACTCAGAAAAAAGTAATGTAAGGTCACAAGGCTTTTAAGTGATGGGCCAGGAGCCCACGTCCCGGTCTTTCTCATGTGCAAGTCCCAGTCTCTCACAGCACACGTTCTCGTGAAAATCACTGCTCACGCTTCTCACTTTTGAAAACAGTTTCTGGATGTTTTCCTTGAAGGAAGAGCTGTTGGTTATAAGGAGGTGATTTGAAAGTGCTCTGAAGTGACTTTGAGAAATGGTTATTTCTAGGTGCCCAGAAGTCGTACCGGAAATCTACCCTGATGGTAGATTGTGCGGCAGGGGCTCAGAGCAGGCTCTGCTGCCTTTGGAAACTACAAGTGTAACGAGCCTGTGAGTCCCAGTTTTAGAAAAAGAGCACTATTTTCAGACTGACTAATGCAATTTAGATGAAATTGAAATTTTAATATTGTAATCTCCAGCATAGTAAACGAATGAAGTGGAATATCTTTATTCATATATAATTTACATACTATTCAACATAAGCTTCTGCTTATGCGGTTTAGTGAAGATCAAGAATATTGCAAGTGCCATAACCAGAATTTTACTACTAATGGTCCCCTCACAATGGTTTGGCTTATGATCTTTGAACTTTATAATGGTGCAAAAGCAATAGGCATTCAATAGAAACTACACTTCAAATTGTGAATCTCGACCTTTTCCCACGCTATTGGTGCTCCGTAGAATACTCGGTCCTGATGCTGGGTGGTGGCAGCGAGGCGCAGCCCCTGGCCCTGTGGTGATGGTCAGCAACTGACACCCTACAGTGTGCTGTGCCAGTACAGTTTTATGTATAGGTGTGTATGAATATATTCGTGTGTGTGTGTTTACATATGTGTATAGACATATATGTTGTTGTTCTGAGCATGTCTACGGCAGGCAAGGTATGGTGTTCAGCAGGTGAGGTGCATTCCAAGCATTTTTGACTTCCATTATTTTCAGCTCACGATGGGTTATCTGAAGGTAATCCTCTTGTAAGTCAAGGACCATCTGTATTTATAAAATGATTATATGAATGAATTAGAAAGAGACATCCTAAAAGTAGCCTTAAAAGTTCTAAATGGTTACGGCTGCCTTCAATAAAAAAGATTACAGATGTTATGTGCATGTGACCAAATATATGCAAGCAGGCACAGACTTGTTTTATTCCTGATATTTTATTACATTGTTTAATAATGCTCTGATGCCTAAGATTACCATGAGTTTTTTTAACTGTTATAATTCTATGTTTCTTTATCTAGTCTTAACTGGAAATACAAAGTTTGGAAGCAGCAGCCCTGTTTTTAATTAGTCCTTGCAACACCGAGAAAATATATTTCAGGGGCTCTTCACCTTTTTTTTGTACCCATAGGCCCCTTTTCAGAACAATGTTTTTAAATGTATAAAATACATCTATTATTAAAACGTTGATTATTTTGAAATACAACTGTCAATATATTTTTTAAAATTTGTGATAGAACATTTGTGCTTTTAATTAATGCTGTAAATTACAAGGTGGAGCAAGAGGTCTAATAGCCACGGTAATTCTGAATTAGTGACAGCTGTAAGGGGTATCACACAGTGTCTGCAAAAATCTAATGTGATGAGTAAAGATGCATTTTCTATTGGGAACAAGTCACAGGGACTCCTTGTAGCACTGTATCTGTTGCTTTTATTTGTAATGAAAAGAAATTCTAAATTTCAATTAAATATTAGTGAAAATAAAAATGTAATTTTTTCCCAACCAAATTTATTCTACACAGAGATCCCACGTTAAGATTTATGAGCCTATAACTAATTTGTTGTCTAAAATTTTGCATCAGCAATGAGTATTTACTGGTAATACATGCTTTGGGGCTTCTATAAAAATCCTTGTAATATTTAAAGTAGACTAAAATGCTATAACAAATTGAGCTGCAATGTATTTTGGTGTCTAACAAAAGGGAAGCCCTATTCTCAGTCTGTGACCCTAAGGCAGATGGCTCTCCTTCACAGTGCTCTTCAGGGACCCAGGAGTGACCCCGGTTTTGCATTTTCCTGCCACTCTGTAGAGTTGCTACCAGGAGGTGATGCCCAGATGGGGCCATAGGATTTGTTCTTGCCAAAGGAATGAGGGTGGTGGTGATGTGAGTCACGTCTGGCCCAAAGTTGTTTCAAAAGCTGGTGTGCTTCACTCACACTTTCTTCCCCTTCCACCAGAAGAATTTAGATGGCAGCAAGTCCCCAGCTTCTCATGCAGCCACAAGATGGAAGGAACCTGGGTCCCTAAATTACATCATGAAGGAGCGCCATCTGCCTGTGTTACATGACTGAGAAATAGGGCCTCCATTGTGCAAAAAAGAAAAAAGAGAGAGAGAGCAAGAACTCATGGACACACAGCAGTGCTGTGATTGCAGGGGCTGGGGTGGAGGGTGGGTGGAGGTGGGAGAGGGTATGAGGGGATGAATGGAGGTGGAAATGATGGGTGTGGAGTTAGCTATAGTTACCACACTCAGGCTTTCCGTTAAAACTTTTATACAATGGATTTGGAGAACAGTTTTCCTAATGCTGTATCATCCTTCACATTCCTGAACTGAATGCTGCTTGATTTGGGTGTATGGTTGCTTTTCTAAATCACTGACGTGGTGAGAGGAAAACACAAAAAAACAAACATGCAAGCCAGCAGCTCCTACTTCTTGAGTGAAGACACCTAAGCTACACAAGTAGGAATCATCTTTGAAGTGTCCTCTTTCTTCCTCAAAGTGATCCATCAGTTACTGCTTCTATTTCTTTTACATCCTAAATGCCTCTTAAATCAGCACTGCTCCTGCCGCTGCCTCACTTCAGGTGCTCACAGATTCTCTCCTGGACGGCGTCTATAATCACCTCCTGACTGACGTTTCTGCCTCCGGTTTGGTCCCGCTCCCAAAGCCATTTTCTCTTCCAGTATTCTCAAACTTTTAAAACTTCACGTTCCCATGAGTGAAAGACTGAGCACACACCTCAGTGCATGCACATTGATTTATTTATGTTATATTAATCATAAAATGATAGAGAGGGATTAAAACATAAATAGAAACAGGAGTTCTAAAATGATCTTTCCCATCCAGTGGATGGTTTGATACACACCCGTCAGGACCAGTGACACCACAAGTGTCCCAGGACTAAAGGGGTTAACAGAAGAATCTCGGCTCACCTGAACAAGGGAGAAGAGAAGCTAGAGAGTAAAGGTCTGTCTGCAAAGGGGCAAAGTTTGGGAGAAATAGTCACTGTTTCTACTTGAAGTGGAAAAGCTGGAGTTGGCGGAAGTATCAGAAGCCACAGATCCAACCACCGAAGAGGACTGGAAACAGCTGTGTAAGACCATCCCCGAGAGCCCCACCACCTTCTAAGTGTAATAGTTTTTTCTTCACCTCTGTCTGCTGGGTCTCCACAAGTTTATCTCACCAGAAAACAAATGCACAACTTACTGGGAGGACGATTACAGGAAAATCTGTTTCTCAGCCTTAGAAAAACTGGATGTGGTGGCACCAGTCAACAACAATTAACCCCAAAAAACCATACTTGGAACACAGCCACTTCAGGCTGGAGATGAATTCTCTATTCTGGATTCAGAGTGATTTTTCTAAAATGCACCTGATTTTGTGCTACTCAAAATTCTTCTGTAGCTTCCTTCTGAGATCAGAAGGGATCGAATATGTTCCAAGTGGTGTGGCCGCAGACTTCAGTAGCTTCCTTTGCCTCGAGTAGTTTATAATCATGTTAGCCTTGCAAACTTTTGTTCGCATATTTACATAGGACATGAACAACTAAAATATAATTCTTACATTAAGCCTTGGCTGGACAGTGGGACAGTGTTAGAAGCCTTCTCTATTCCCTCAGAACCCTGCATGGTGCTTGCTTAGTAGGGGAACTTCGAAGCTCCATAGAAATTGTTTAGAAAGAACCACCCTAAATATGACACCCAAAGTAATCAGCATGGTGTATGAGGACCTTCATCATCTGCTTCCTGTGCACCTTTTCAATCGAATCTTCTAATAACCTTCATGCCTCCCTGAATGCTGGTGTCCTCAAATTAAATATTCCTACCTCCAAACTTTCCTTTGGCATATCTGCCTCCTTTGCTTGGAGTGCTTCTCTTACCTTGCCCATCAGGTATGTTTGTATTCACAAATCACCACTACCTCCAGCTAATTTTTCCTGACTCAAACAAGCACCTTTCTATGAATACGACCCTCCGTGCAAAGGAGGGCTCTGGAGTTGTTGACTGCATGAGTTGAGGAGAATGGATTGAGCTACCTCAAAATAGTTTTCCTAAAATACCTTCCCTAAAACATACAACATCCATTTTCTCCACTCCTCATTTCTCAGTTTTCTAGGCACTTAGGAGAATATATAGTTTACAGTTTTATTTGTGGTGTTTTTATTGTAATAGTGTAGTTGTGTGTGTGTGGATATGATAGTTTGTCAAAACCAAGAGCCTTTTTGAAATCTTTCAAAGTAAGATATTTTGCTTTTGCTGGAGGAAAATTATAAACCATTGCAAAAATTAACAAAATCAAGCATTCCTTGCCTTTAGCATTCATAAATTCGAACTCTAGCACTCGGAGTTCACTAACTCTCCAAGGCTTCCTACCCAGCTTTGGCATCCACCGTCACCTGCACTGATCTCTAACTCCAGACAGGCCGTCTTCTTACCGTATCCCCAAGCAGGTTAGCTTTCCCCGCCAAGCCTTCATCCATACTTTCGTCTCTGAGAACACCCTGTCCTCCCTTATCCACTTTCTATCTGCATCCTTTGCAGTTAGAAAGATCCAGCTCACTAGCCACCTCCTCTTAGTCACCCGCACTGCTCTCTTCTGCCGAACTTTAGTACCAACATTTGACCAAATCATTTCAATTGGCAATTAATCTCACATTGCTTTGAACTATGATGTAACTTTTTAAAGTATTATTTTCTTGTCTCCCCAACAAAAAAGTCATAAGTCCTGAATTACAAAGGTGTCACATTTTATACTTATTGACATACTTTTCCTTAACTAGACCATTGTTAGGTCACAACAGGTGCTCTGCAAATATTCATTGAGAGATGTTAAATTTGAGAGCACATTCAAGGACAACAGAATAATGCAATTTTGTTTTTATTGGTTGATTCAGTCATTTATTCACCAACAAAAAATATTTAATCTGTTTGCATGAATGAGTAAATATCACTTTAAATAAGATGAGCTATACAACACACAGGGAACGAAGACTTATATGTCAAACATAAAAACAGAGCTGCGTTGATAGCAAATGGAATAGCAGCATCAAGGCCACTGTGTTGGCAAGATCACCGAGTGGGAGAAAACATAGGTTTCATCCTGGATACTTCACAGGTGTCTTCGGGAAAATAGTGTAACCTGCCTGAGCTTCACCTTATACATTTCTAAAAAAATAATGCTGAAGTTGACATTTTGACCATTCCAGTCAAAACAAAATTCATGCAATTTGTCTTTGGGGAAGGAGATGGTGATAAGAAAAAAGTCAGGAGAACTACCAGAAGCATTGATGAAGACTTTTCCCCCACCCCATAGTAGGCAGAAGAATAGTCGCTTTCCTAATAACCCCAGATCCTGTGACCATGGTACATGGCAAGGGGGAATTACAGTTGCAAATGAAGTTAAATTCATCCAGGTGGGCCCATTGGGATTATAAGGGACCTTTAAATGTGGGAGGAGGTTGAAAGAATTGGTGTCAGATGATGCAGGGTCAGAGTTAACCCCCACTATTAGCTTTAATATCAAAGGGGCCACAAGCCAAGCAATGCAGTCAGCCTCAAGTCACTGGAAAAGGCAAGGAAGCACTGTCCCCCATAGTTTCCAAAGGAAGGAACCTGCCCTGCCAACACTTAGATTTTAGCCCAGTAAAATCCATCTTGGACTTCTGATCTCCAGAACTACAAAATAGCAAACATGTATTGTTTTAAATCACCGGATTTGTGGTCATTTGTTACAACAATAGTAAGAAACTAATACACCTTCCTCCCGACAAAAAGTACACTTAATAAAAGAAAAAAAAACCTATAAACATTCTCTGATAAAGTAACATATCAACAAAATAAATCCACACAACCTGTATGAACTAGCTGCAGTCACTTTAGGGACTGTCTGGAATCCTCATTTATTAAAAAAAAAAAAAAGGCAGAATAATTCAGCCACTTCTATAATTTATGAAGCACTGGCCCCAGAAGATGAATTTGTTTGAACAAAATAAATTGTTACAGATAACATTACCAATATGTATTTTGTTACTGTTGCCTAGCAGCTTGTAAAATGATTCCTACTAATAACCCATCCTAGCTGTAAAGACAGGTGACTTAGGAACTTGGAAGATAATTAAACTAAATTAAAGAAACCACGTACAACCACTTAGTCTACTTCCTTCATTTTAAACTGAAGTGATTGAGTCCCAGAGGTGAAGAGACTCGCCCAGAGTTGCACAGTTTTTAGCAGAATGGTAAGTAAAAGGCAACTCCCACCTGGCACTGCAGGCCAGTGCCACCGGCAGGCAGTGGGCGGGGGGAGAACAGGAGGAGGTGAGAACCTCAAGATGACAGGTTCCAGCCACACATAGAACTTTGGATTCAATCTAAGTGCAACCTAAATCTGATGTATATTTTTAGATGTATAAATTTAACATAAAATTTAATAATATGGGTATAAAAATTTAGTCTCATAGAGTGAAATAAAGCGACCAGTTACAAGGTTGTTGCAATAGTTGGAATAAGAGATGACAGCAGCTTGAACAACCAAGGTGATAAAGAAAAACGGAGTGACTCACCACCTACTTCAAAGTTAGAACCAATAGAAACTGCTGATAGATTGGATGTGTGCATCATGAAAGGAGAATAATAGAAGGTTGTTTCCAGATTTTGCTTTAATGGCTTATACTGAAATGGGAAAATGCAAGGTGGAGAAAAGTACGGGTTCTACCCTGTCCTCTTAAGTTCAACCAGTCAATGAAAAATCAGTAAATTATCTTCTGATTCAGTCCTTAAGTATCTACTTATATGTAAAGCATTCAGCTAGGAATAATATATATTTTCTCTTCTTATGTAGCTTATAATTCAGGGAAGCGTTCATTTAGGGGTGGTGTTAGATAAAATGAGTTAAAAAATGTCTATAAGGTAATGCAGGAAAGGACTGTCTATGAGAGAGTTACTAATAAGTGCTATGAGAGTGTATGTGAAATTACTTCTTAAAGTACTAAGGGAGAAAACAGTATAATACAGGAAAAGTTATTTGACCTGGGTCATTTAGGAGAGATTGACGCAATTCCAGACAGAACTGTGTTCTTGAAAACAAGGCAGTAGGGAGGTTCGAAGCATGCATAAAGACCAGGGAATAGTACGGTTTGGTTTTGATTGATTGAGGGATGCAGTCAGTGAACATGTATTTACTGAAAACTGAGTATATGCCAAGTATTGTGTTACCAGCTGAGAACAGAAAGATGCCTGAGATACAGCCTTGCCCTCAGGTGGCTTACTGCCTGACACACCGTGGTGGGTGAACTCAATGAGCACATAGGAAAGAGATGTTAAAACAAATATTTACCTACTCACACATTTTTCATGCTTTCAACACGTATCTGAGTAGCTACTATGTACATTGTTCTAGAACTTGCATATTTTTCTCAGGCTTGTCTCCTAGTACAAATGGATGTGCTTATGGAAATACTAGGAAAGGATTAGTAAAGTCTAGCCGGGTTTAATTTGAGGGATGGTTAGGGCTGTTCAGGAAAGACTTTACAAATCAGTCAGCTTTCACACTACAGTAGTTGGTGTTCAAAGCAAAATACTAGATACAGGTCACACTGTGGAGGGTCTCTAACATCCATGCTGGGACCGCGGCTGCATTCGCTCAGCGCTGGGAAGTCACTGAGGGATCATTGGTCACTTGAGTGGCAGGATTAGAGCTTTGATTTGGCTCTTATTAATATGATGCATGTAGAGCTATAAAACAAAGACTAACAGGGAAAGGAGGAGATTTTTAAAGGCCCAGCAATGTCATTTCCAGGAATATATACTCAAGAGAACTTAAAAAATACATCCATGCAAAAACATGTACAGGAATGCTTACAGTACAACAACATCATGTAAGATAGTTCAAAAGTGTAAAGAACTCAAATATCCATAAACTAATGAATAGATTAAGAAGTGTGGTGTGTCATATAATGAAATATTAATCAGCTACAAAAAGGAATGAAGTATGAATTCATGCCACAACATGTATGAACCTTGAAAACATGAAAGAATGAAATGAAAGAAGCCAGACACAAAAGTCTTTGTCTGATCCTGTTTATTTGCAGTGTCTAGAATAGGCAAAACCATAGAGACAGAAAGTAGATTAATGACTTCCAAGGGCTAAGGAGAAGGGTGGGGGTGACTGTGAGTGGGATTGGGGTATTTTTGTAAGGGTGATAAAAGTGAGTGGTTTTGAGACTGGTGATGTCATTACAGGGTATGAAGACATGCAGAGGAGCAGATTTAAGGGGCAAGTTCTGTTCGAGACACACTGAAGTGAAGACATTTACAAGACATTTAGTTTTAACATTACTGTAAATGCTCATTTGCAACTTTAATAAAAGGTATATTTGGACATTATCTGCACAGAAATGATTACTGGAACCTTAGTAGTGGATAAATGTGCTGAGTGAGAACATGGAAAGAGAAATGAAATCTGAGAGATAAAAGTCTTGAGAAGCGATATAGAAAAGGGACAAGTGAGAAAATGGAATTCCAGGAAGAAAAACTATTTGGAAAAAGACCTAAAGAAAGGAGCCTGGGACACGTGAATAACTGGAATGGAACAGCAGTGGCGGAACGCAGAGGTAAAACTGGAGACTAGCTGAGTCGTCAGAGGTATGTTTGTATGAAACTTGTAGATGTGGTTAGGGATGCTTGGTGCTTAACCCAAGAACAACAGGAAACTACTAAACATGGAGAGCCATGACTAGATTTGCATTTTTAGAACATCACTCTAGCTATAGTGTGGACAATTATTTGGAGAGGTTTCAATCAAAATACTCCTGGTGGATAAAACTTGTACTAGAGTGGTGATAGTGTAGTTGGACAGATTTGAGAGAGATTTCAATGATAAAATGATAACTTGGTGATGACTGAATATAGATGGTAAGGGAGAGACAGGTGTCAAGAGGTACATATGCCTTATTTTATGACTCATTTTCATTGAACTGTGGTGCCTCTGAGTGGGGTATAAGAGGAATCCATTGTGTGGCAGGTAAATGATGTTTGTCAAAATCCAAGCAGACCTACTGAAAAGAAAGTCATGTGTGCAAAACTGCTGCCTGCTAAATAGCTAGGAACTGAAGATAATGATTTAGGAGTCACTATAATACAGACACTCATTAAAGTCATGGGGTGAATGAGACTGATGAGGGTGAGAGAGAAGAGTAAGAAGCAAATAGAACCAGTTTAAGGCTATGAGACTGAAGACCACAGTGAACTTCTAGAATGTCGACGTTTAGCAGTCAGATTGAGGAGGAAGAGCCACTAAAAGGGAAGGAAAAAGAGAAGGGTAGGTCAGAGCAACAGAAGGGACAGCAGGACAATCCCATGTCGTGAGAACTAAGGAAAGAGAGTGCTTCACAGACAAAGCAGTGATGGGCAGGGATGCTGCTGAGAGGTCAGTAAGGATAAAGACTGAAAAATGTTTGTTGTGAAAATTTGATACAATTCCATGGTGAAAATGTACCACTAATAGGTTAAATTCCACAGCCTGAATCTGGATGCAATCTTTGAATGAAGAAGTGTGACTAATATTGTTATTGTACATGGTTTGTGTATGTTACAGGGAGTTTCTGATGATAATTAGGAAACCAAGACTTGGTGACCTTCCAAGTAGCTTCAGTAATAAGGTGTGATTCAACCACCGGAGGGTGTCCCAGAGGTGCAGTTTCCAAACCCGGCGTCTCCGAGTGCTCCCTCTCCACAACCTCCACCCAAAGAAGGCCAGACACATGGAAATAAACTGGGAACCCCCATGATTTCTGGTCGTCCCTAAAATCAGAAACACCCACATCTAACTCACCAAATATTTTGGTAATACAAAAATATGTATTTCTTAAATAATTAATTTAACATTCCTTTGCTCATACACTCCACTCTCGCCCCCAGCAACCCAAAAGGCTCATGCCCTAAACCCCATTTGCTGAAGAAAGAATGGGCAGTTTGAAGAGGTTTATCCAACGACAGGTGAGACAATACTAGCTACGTAATTATAGCTTTCTCCCAACGTTCTTTTTCAAAGTTTTCATAATCTAATGACTGCAGTGTTGATGGTAATCAATGAGTAGGATGGTGATTTTCTGTTACTTAAGGTAATTCAATCCATACAGAACATAAACATTGTACAAATTTATACTTTCAGCTAGATCTATTTTACATGCATTTGAAAGCTAGCTGTATTTAATCACTTTTTATTGCATAAGCTAATGATGTGGATAATGTTGTTGACTTTTTATTCATCTCCTAATGGGGAGTTTCAGAGCTAAGCCACATAAGTGCCCTCCTACAGTGCTGCTAAATGATACGATCAGCATCGTATAGGACAATGACAAATCACTCATCAAGAACCACAGCCCTAAGTCACAGGGGAGATAAAATGGAGCTGAAAGATATTCATAGGCTCTCTTGCAATTGCTCAAAAAATATTAAAGTCTCTTTCTGTTTGATTGCATGCAGTTTAAAAATATACTGTGGGTGAAAATTAGGCTGCCTTACCAAACTTTTATTTGCAAGTGTAATTAACTAAGTTTGATTTTTAAGGGTGTGTGTGCTTTCAACTTAACCTGTCATCAGCCCTTCCTTTCTTGGAGGCCATTGCTTGATTATACCTTAGCTTCTCTTTCTCTTTTTCTCCTCTTCCTTTCTCCTGTTACCTGTTTCCCAGATATGTCACCCCTTGTTAGTAATTTCACCTTGGGCAAGAGACCCAAAGAAGGAGGCAAAACTTAAATTCCATTGATTTTACCTCTTGCTAGTAGCAATGGTAGATTTATCACAAAAAGAGGTTGAGACTACTGGCTGAAATGAAGTTCAGGAAATATGGTATATTTCAATTACTTGTGCTCTACTCTGTTCTTTAGTCAAGTAATTCAGCCTGGGCATGCAGTCTGCTGTTCAAGTCTATCTCAAGTGTGGGGTGTCTACATGCCCTGCTTCCCCCTTCTTTCCCTTCTGTACCTACCCAACTTTGTCAGCAGGCCTATGCATTACTAACTCTACCTGAGGAAAGACAGCACAAGCAAAGTCTAGCTGCCCGCTGGGTTCACAGAGCTCTAGGCAGAATAGGGAATCACAGCATCAAAGACACAGTCCTTAGAGGTGGCTTAGAGTCACCTAGGGATCTTGTTAAAATGCAGATGCTGACTCACGAGGTCTGGATTGGGGCCTGAGATTCTATATTTCTAACAAGCTCTCATAAATGCTGCTATTGCTGGTTCACATACTCATGCATTTTGAGTAGAAAAAGCTTTGAAAAACTGTGGTAGACTTTCATTGGCAATAAGTTAGAACTTATTCTACTTTTACATAGTGTTAAAGATATAGGTAATAAAGATCCTCCACCATGCATTTTTATTTAAAAACAGGAAGACATATATTTTGCTATAAATCCATGCTTTACAAGCATGTTTTGTTTTTAATTTTTTTATTTTACTGTGATACAAACAGTTAACAGAGATCTGTTGCTGTAACTAATTCTTAAGTATACAGTACATTACTTGTATTGTTGACTATAGGTACAATGTTGTACCATTGATTTCTAGAATACTTTCCATCTTGCAGATCTGAAACTCTATATCCATTAAGCAATAATCTTCTCTTCCCCACCAGCCCCTGGCAACCACCATTCCACTCTGATTCTATTAATTTAACTATTTTAGACATTTTACATAAGTAGAATCATGTGCTATTTGTCTTTCTGTGACTGGTTTATTTTATTTAGCCTAGTGTACTTAAGGTTCATTTATGTTGCTGCATATTGCAGAATTTCCTTCTTTTATAAGGCTGAATGGTATTCCCTTGTGTGTAGAAATTACTCCTAGCTTTACATAGGGGAAGGAAGGTGTGGGTTCACATGTCTAGCACCCTAAGTTGTCTTGGGCCCGCTCCCCAGAGCACTGGCTTCAGTGTTAGAGCTCCGATGGGTCCAACCAAGCCTCATCCACCAGGGGGAAAGTGGGGGAGGTAGTTGGGCTGGTTGACACCATAGATCCTTACCCTTCTCAGAGAAATCAGACCAAAAAAAAAAAAAAAAGCAGCAGAACTCCTTTCTCAAAAGAAATATTTCATACAACTTCAATATATTAGAAAGGAGAAAAGTGATTGTATGAAGGGAGGATCCCCTAAATCCTGCCCATTTAGCCTCCCTTTCAGCTCCACTCAGCAAGAAATATCTCGGTGGAACCATATTTTCTGGAGGACCCAGATTCAAAAAACAAACAAACAAAAAAACCACAAACAAGGCTGCAGTGTCTATCTCCTTGCTAGTGCCACAAAGCAGGATTCACTCATTCAGTATACATTTATTGAATGCCAGGCACATAGTAGGGCTTACGTTCTAATGGGAAAGACCAACAGTAACCAACACACAGAATGAAAAAACACATTACATAATATATTAAAAGAAGATAAGGGCTACAGAAAAAAAAAATGAGGAGCAGGGTAGGAGGAAACAAGAGTCCCAGTGTGGGTGGGGCAGGTGCAACCTTAAACAGGGTGATCAGAAGCGTCTGCAGGGAGAAGGTGGTAAACAAGCATTGGTGACCCAGTGCTGCAATGATGGTGTGCAGACTCGGGGTAAATGGTTGCCGTGAGACCCACCCTACGTGAGAGGCCAAGCAGCTGTCTGTCTAAAGGCAATCCATGAAGCCACTTGCTGTATTTGGCACCCGGCTATTTTGGTGAGATTAATCAAGATTTCAGAGTCACTACTAAATATTCATTCTTCCATCAAACATACATTAAGTGTCCTCCATGTTGTGAGCCCTGCACCAGGCACCCAGAGTGCAGAGCTCAATCAGGTGGGGTCCTACCTACTCCTTAAGATGCTTGCAACCTAGCCAGAGGTACATGTACATGAAATGGTAATCCCAAAACCAGGTGCTAAGCACAAGATAAAGTTTTGCATCTGGGGAATGGGAAATCTGAGGGCATCGGCCCAGGTCTGGGGTCACAGAAGGTTACCTGTCATATAGAATGAGCGAACTTTCAGTGACGGCAGCCCTCCCTCCTAACACACCTACTAACTGAAAAATTGCCCTCTATAAGTCTGAAACCCTTTATAAATATCAGGGAAAAAATCCTTGAGCTTTTTTCCAAATTGTTAATTGTAGTAAATTGTTACCTTCAGATAGTCCTGGACTTTGCATTAGTGAAATGTTTTCCTTCATTTATAGAGCAATTTATTTTGCTATGCATTCATTGTTCATGACTCTTCATCACGCTGAAATGCATTTTCTTGATTGTCTGTGGAGTTACCCAGGGGTAATAAATGTGTTGCTGCATTTTGTAGACTGAAAAATGTCCTGCATGAGCGAGCAGTAGAGAGAGGGCAAGCAGCTGGGGAGGGAGGGGAAAGCAGGCACAGGTGCACAGGCAGAAAAGCAGAGAACAAACAGAAATAAGCCCCAGAGCAGTGAAAGGAAAAGCACATTTGTCTACCAGATACAGCATCTAAGTGAAGCTTAAGTCCAAGCGATACAGCATCACTCGTGCCAGGAAGGCTCAGGGCTCAACCTGCTGGTTGTCATTGCCAACACCTTTGTCCTGAGACAAGGTGCCTAGAAAAGGAAATGAAGAGATGGCACAATATCCCAGCACAGGAGATTTGTGTATTGTGGGGGCCAGACTTTTTAACTGAGAGATCAAAGAAGAAATCTCAGAACGGAAACCAGATTTCAAAGGCTGTCACCAGAGCTGTGCAGATAGACGGGTGATTCCCATATTCTCACAGTTCCATTCTTCCAGGATGCCACCCGGCCGGCCCTTCTCCGGCTGTGGTCCTCCAGCACTGGGGGGTGGGGGTTGTGTTGGAGAGAGTGCACTTTGCTGTGGAGAATAGTAACCCTTGATCCTGAGGGTTTAGCTCTCAGCCATAAATGCTTGGTGTGCTGGGGCGGGGGTGGGGCAGGGCTGGGGTGTTGCTCCTGGTGTCTTTTGCTCCCCTTTTTTCTCTCCACCTTCTGTTTCCTTCCCCACTCTTCCCTCTATTCCAAAGAGACATAGCAACCAAAAATAACTACTGCACTTACTCTCAATCTTTCTGAACATTAATTAATTGCCACCTACCCCCTCAGGCTGGTGAAACTCCATCTCTATTATTCTGGGACTGCCTGGTGACACAGATGGGCACACAGAGTGGCCCCACCCCCATTATCATAGATGTCTTCTTAGATCAGTGCTCATCAATCACAGAGCACTCCTCGGCATCTCCGGGCAGAAAGGCTCAACCTAGGGATGCTAAAGAGAAAAACAATAACCATTTTTTATGTTTGGTTTAACTTCAAATGCTTATTTCTATAAAGGAACTAACTATACCGGATACATGGATCACTCAACCCATTATCCTATTTCTGACGGTAACATTGAGGGACAATTTGAAGAAAGGCCTAGGTTGGAACTTTCCCCTAGGTCACACTACATTTTATCAGTGGTCTCACAAGATAACCCTCAGACAACCTTTGTTTCCCTAATAACCCATTAGTGATACATTGTCCATAATTTTATTTATAGACTCAGATTTACTAATTTTTTATGTTCTGCCTCTTAAAGAAACAAGTTCCTTGTGTTTATTATTTTGTAAAGTACTCCTTCCTTTTTTGTTAAGTGTACTAAATTCATCTCCTTAGTCTCTGTTTCCAGTATTTAGTAAAAAAGTTGATATTCTACCTGAGAGGATTTAACTTATTTGTGTAATTATTTAACAAACATATACTGAGCACTTACTCCTTTCTACTAAAAAGATTTACTTTATTTTTGTGGCTTACCTTCACAGAGCTATATTTTTCGCTCCTCGATCATCTACTTGTCCTTAATTGTGCCATTCTAGGTAGCATTATCTCTTTGTAATCAGCAGCAGCACCTGCCACAGGCCCCCAGCTGTGGGCTTTCATCTTTCAGTGCAAAGATGATGTAATACTCTGATTTGTTCCCAAGGCTCCTGCTAATGACGGCCGACATTTTGTTGGCCTTTGTTGCAACTATACCTGTTTACTACATGTTGTCAATAGTTGTTATTAGAATTGTCCCAAAGTCATACCTGAGTATGTAAGTCTGTATCACTCCTTTGGAGTACTTTTCCCGGTGCCATTACCTCTGCTTGCTTGTCCTGAAATGCCTTTGACATTTTAAAAAACTATGTGCAACACCTAGAAAGATCTCACTGATTAACGTCTTAGTGTCTGGAAGGTTTCATCCTATCCTGTCATTTAGGTACGTGTCAACTCAAAAGAAGCTACACTTAATAGTTCTTGGTTTCCCTAGTAAGTATTACATCAAATAAAAATTTAGCCTTACCAATAATTCTTCAACCTCTATCATTCATATGTGATTATAGAGAACAAGGAGAACTGTGTCACCATAAAACTCACAAATAATTTATCAGTCTCATTCAAGCCCATAATTACCCGATTCTTCACTATTGACTGTTCTCTTAAAGTTTTTCACCTTCTTTGCCCCTGCCCTTTTATCTTTCTACCAAAATTACTGATAAAAGTAGTGGAGATGTGAACAGCTGCTCAAATTTAAGCCAAGTCCTTGATAAGCAAAGCAGTTGAAGGTGTCATTTTCTGTTTCAGATGGCTTCCGAGTATGAAAGAGACTGCCAGCTGTCCACCCAAATCCGTTTTCCCCTTTCCTTAGCACACACCTGCACTTCATTTTACAGCGTCCCTTCTGGTGCAGAATGGCCACGTGGCTGAGCTTTAGCCAAGTTCTACTGCACCAAGCCAAGGAATGTTTGGGTCTATTTCTTACCTCAACTTAGTCTAACCTGGCTAATAAGAGGAATTATCTCTCTTAGAGCCAGGTCCCACTCGGCCAAGAGGGAAGATCTCCATAATCTAATAAGCAGATTTCCAGGTTGCCAGGTCATGAGGTGGAACTCCTGGAGAGAAAAGGACACAGCTACTTACCATTGCTGGCCCAAACAGTCTGTGACTGTAAGAGAGAGAAAGGAGTTTTATGTGGATGCGCATGGTGGGTAGTTCCCTGTGTTTAAGTCATTGATGGTTCTCCCCAGGCTGTTTCCCTCATGGTCTCTAAAACATATACGGCTTCTGCTGAAGGAGACACATTCAGAGAGCCGAGGCCCCAATTCCGTGTGTTTTGATAAATAATCAGTCATGTAACCACCATCACAATCAAAATGTAGAACATTTCTATCTCCCTTCAAATTTCCCCCACGGTCTTTGCAGCGAAGCTATCCCTGCACCCTCAGCCTCTGGCAGACCCTGATCTGTTTTCCCTAGACCGTAATGTGAATGGAATCATAGAGAAGGTATGTGGACATTGGATGTAGTTTCTTTCATTACCCTGAAGCATCTAAACTTCACCTCTGTTGTTGTGTATATCAGTAACCTATTCTTTTTTATTGTTGAATTGCATTCCATTATATTGGTATATCACAACTTGCTTATCCATTCAGCTGGGGGACTTTTGGTTGTTCTCTTTTTGAGGCTATTATGAATAAAACCTCTAAACATTCCTGTACAGGATTTTGTGCGAATGGAGGCTTCATTGCACTTGGGTAAACAGCAAGAAGTGGGAATGCTGGGTTGTGCACGAAGTGCATGTTTAACTTTATGTAAGAAACTAGAAACTGTCAAACTGGTTTCCAAAGTGATTTTTCCTTTTTGTGTCCTCACCAGAGTTCTGGATTTTTCAAAAAAAAATAACCATTCTAATAGTGCCATAGATGCATTTTGCCAATTCTAGAAAAATATATAAACGGAATCATATGTCTGGCTTCTTTTGCTTAGCATAATGTACATTAAACTCATCTATGTTATTATATATATACTAGCCATTTATTCTGTTTTCCTGCTGAGTAGTACTCCATTGTATGATATACCTCTTTTGTTTATACATTGGCCTGTTGATGGACATTAGGGTTTGTTTCCCAGTTTGGGGCTATGATGAATATTCTTGTACTAATCTTTTTATGAATGTATGCTAACCTATGGGTTAGCATACATTCATAGAAGTGAAATTTCACATAGAAGTGAAATTGCTAGGTTACAGAGTATGTATACGTGAAAGGAAGAAGGAGCTCCTACCCTTTGCGACAGCATGGATGGAGCTGGAGAGCATTATGCTAAGGGAAGTAAGCCAGGTGGTGAAAGACAAATACCATATGATCTCACCTATAAGTGGAACCTAATCAACAAAATGAACAAGCAAGCAAAATATAACCAGAGACATTCAAATAAAGAACAGACTGACAGTAACCAGAGGGGAGAGGTGAGGGGGATAACAAAGGAAAGATGGGAAAGGGCCATAAATGAACACATATAAAGGACCCATGGACAAAGTCAAAGGGGGGTAGGATTAAGGATGGGAGGTGGGGGTGGGTGGGGCAGGGGAAAGTGTGGCAGGTAAATGGAGACAACTGTACTTGAACAATAATAAAAAATAATACAAAATCCCTGCACCCAATTTTGCATTATTTTTCTTAAAAAGAATCCTTGAAATTACATAAGCTCCAGGTGGGATAAAGCTGAATCTGTCCTGCAAACAAGATTTCCATCAAGAGGCCAAAGTCACAGAGAGATCCCCTTGTATGAGTTAAGTCAGAATAGACAGGGTGGTTTTAAGAGTCATCAGCCTTGCTTTCCCTGGGGAGCAGCTGTAGCCAGCTCTCTGATAATCATTGCAGGCTAGACCTGAGCAGGCAGCTTGGCACACATGCCCTGCAGTCAGCACATCTGAGAGAAGGGGCGGTTGCCCAGGTAACTCAGCACCTGGATTTCTTTTGGCTTAACACTCAGTTAATTGGATGTTGCAACAAATAGATTTTGGGGGCTTTGATATATCTGGGTCATGACATCAGATATCCTACTTGAGGGGTATTGACAGAGGCCCGACAAGTCCCTAAGATATTATTTGTGACCCGAGTTGTTTCAGTTGTCAGGACAAGCAGAGCCCTCCTGTTTGTCCATGGCAGTAGAATATGCTCCAAGTGAGAAGTAAGGGTGTGAGCTGAAAGTGTTGGCGAGCCTGGCCCTACCACCTCCGGCTGGCCAACAAGACTGATCAACAGCTCTGCCTCAGCTAGGGGCTTCCTGCGCTCACAGGAAGGCTAAACCCTTCCCCACCCCTGGCCCTGCTCTAACCCCCAACTCAGCTTGTTTCCCAGCTTTTCTAGGTCACTTTGCACATGGTTCATTTCAGAAAATAATCCAGTGATGAAAGACATGAAGTTCACCTATGGTTCTTGCTACTCCCTCTGCACAAAGAAAGCACTCACCCCACAGTGCTCTCCAAAGAACACACCTCTCAGGCTTGGGGACCTGATTATAATGGTCTGATTAACCCGCCAGGGGCTCCCATGGGTTTTAGTCAGTGCAAATTTACCTGAGCACTAGCCTTTCAGCTAATCCTATCAAAGGTTGTAGGCTTGGTGTGGGATGAGATTACAAATCCAAACATATTTACACAGATGTCTTTTTTAGCCTTGCACACAGCCGGGATTGCATTTGCATCTTGTAACAAAATCACAATTATAACAGGCCAAGTCTGTTAGAAACCTAAGACCAGGATATTGAGAGAGAAACAGAGAGAATGGGAGAGAAAGGAAATGGATGAAGATTAAGTGAAAAAAGCTCCTGGGGAAGGACTTGCAGCAGTAACCAGCTGAGAACAGCAGGTTTGTGTTCAGCCTGTGTGGTTATTTTCTGATTAGCTGGGCTGTCTGTCTAATCAGATTTTCTGCTCCCGTGTTATCCATCTTATTAGGCTCTTTGCACACGTGTGGCGGAGGATTCCCTAGCAGTCACAGGATGATTCAAAATAATGACCAACAAAGCCACTTGCTGTGGCATAGTATTTATTAGGCTTATTCTAAGTCAGGCCTCTCTGACTCTAAATAAGAAAGAGGATAGGTTTTTTGTCTCTCGAATTTAAGTCTCAGGAGGAGTCCAGTTTTCATACAAATCTAATAATGAAGATACCTTCTTGATTAATCATAAAAGCTCCTCTGGGTAGAACCTGATCTAGCAGACTTTTCTCAACATAAATAAATATTACTGAATGGCTACTATGTGCCAAGCACCAGGCCAGGCAGTGGATATAGCCTGATAGGTAGAAAATGTATATATAATCTGCATCTGTTAGTGTTCCGAGTCTGGACCACAGAGGAGAAAATGATTTTCTTTCACTAAAAGTGCACAGGCAAAAGGGAGACAGGAAGCAATCTGTTGTATCATCCTTGTTTATTTGTCCCAGAGGCCAAGTGATATTAGGAAAGCTGTTTTTCCCTAACAGCCAGGCAGGTATGATGACCCCTGCTTGCTCAGGGCGTAGAACAGAATACCCCTGTGAAGTGTTCATGTAAACAACTTTTGAAGACAAATTAAAATGACAAAAGGTCTCCAAACAATTTTTCTATACTTTTAAACTCGACTATTTGGGGCCAAAAGAATGGTGGTAACAATATATAAAAATAGCATTTTAAAGAAAATGTATTAAAGTCTATGACAACTTCATTATACAGTCATACACAGAGTAATGCTATTTCAGATTCCATGACAAGCAAAATAAGACTATTTAGCAGAGAAGGCACATTCTGCCCTATGGCTAAGAAGAATTGAAGTCCAAATCGAATGTGAGAAGAAAATTCAATTTTTCTTTAAATGGCATCTAAATGGCTTCTAGCATGCCTTCAGCTATTTTACAAAGTCATACTCTGCACATGGACATTTTTGAAAGCCACATATATGTTAAAGTGTTTCAAGACCCTTCTAGAAGGGATGATACACAAATATCCTCTACCCGCTACTAAATCCAACTATTACTAGGACAGTTTCTCGTGATTGAAAAGAAAATAATCCTGTTTATTCTTATTTCAGAATCTATGCTTCAGGCATGAAAATTTGCCTTAGGTACGGCATTTAGGATTGCAGAGTCTGTCAGTTTGAAGTAAAATGGGAAAGGGACAGGTGGAGATGGCCAGAAGGTGGTCTGCTTAGGAAATCAACCTTTCAGGAGTGACAAGTTCATGCTTAGCAAGTATGAGTTCTAGAAGAGAAGGGGGGGAAACCCCTGAAGTCAGATTTCTGTTAGACCAAGGGTGCAGAACACTCTGCAGACTAGTGGGAGGCAGCCCCCCCATCCTTTTGTGTGAAAACTGAGGGTGCGAGGGGTTAGCCATGGGGAGGGGGGTCTTAGAGGCATCTCCATGAACTAAACCCAAGCTCTCAACACTCTCGTCTTGCCTGCATGACACCTAAACTGGCCTTCCTGCCGCTGCCTCTTAATTCTCATTATCTCTGATTGCTTCCCCATCCCAAACTCCTCTGCCCCCTGCTCCAGGACTCCCAGGATTTCCAGTCCAGACAACACCCCACATCCATTGCAGATCCCTCCACCTAGCTGCTTTCTGTACCTCTGGTCTATTGCCAAATAGTCTCCTGTGTTATCAGACTTTTCTCCATATATACCTTGTACTAAAATCTTCCTTTCCCTTTATCCTTCATAGCACTGGGAATCTCTCCAGTGCTCCATTCTCTCCATCTCTCCTAACCTACACTCCATTCCCAAGCCACAGACAGGAGTCAGAAAATTTCTTCCAGCCACTTTCCATATCATCATCCCATGGCTTTCCCTTCTCTACTGCTCCCTTTAATGGCCCCACCATCTAATGGGGGTCCTTTCACCAGCCTCTCTAAGCCCCCCAGGTTCCCAGCATGATCATTGATATCAGTCTAGGAATTAAAAATGACAAATTCAAACTAATTATTAGACACTCACACTTCTAGTCTAAGCCCCCAGTTGGTGATTAGCCATACTGAACACCCAGTCAATAAGAAACATATAGTAGGAGCTATGCATTCCATGTTTTAAATAACTCTAGTTATATTAAAAAAAACATTTTAATAAGCTGAAATCTATATTCCTATAATTAATGTTACTGGCTCTAGCTCTGCCTTTTGAAGCTCTAGCAAAGAAGTTAAATTGTTTTTCCTATATGACAGCCCTTGGACCATTTGGAAACTTTTATCATATTCCTGCTAAGACCATGCTACTCCAGGCTAAGTAACGCAAGGCCTTCACATTTTCTGGATATAACACATTTTTGTTTTTTTTCCTCCCAGGTAATTGTTCTCCCTGTGCACATTCTCCAGGTAGTGTATGTGACACGCAGAACTATACATATTGCTCTAAGGATGCTGTGATTAGTAGAACTGTCTCCTCCCTTCCGCAGACAGTTTTTGCACGAACACAGCCTAGGAGCTCTTTAAGTTGCTGTTGGAAGGGTGCTGATGATGGTGGTGGCCATGGTGGCTGGGGCAGTGGTGGTGGCAATGGTGATAATTTCTGTAATCATGTAATATTGTTGACTCATCACAGTCAATTAATTAAAAATTGAAGCTTGTTTTCCTGCTACTAAGTCCTATCTCCACCATTTTTTTATGTGCTGCTGGTTTTTGGACAAAGATCAAGGCTACTAAGCTTTATCTTGGTAGATGTGAACTATGATTTCAACCTAATGAAGATCTTTTTAGATCCTGATTTTGTCACAGCTTGTTTGCCATTGTTCTCAGCTCTAGTTTGTCTGCAGATTAATGAACAGGTCTTCTATATCTTTATTCAAGTTTCTGATTAAACATAAATCAAACAGTGTTAAAGTTAGAGGCCTATAAAAAGACACTAAAGCATGTCCTTCAGGTTAACATCTATCTATTAATCAGCATCCTTTGGATACAATTGTTCAATTCGTCAATTTTAATGTCCCTCATTTTTCTTATGTTTTGTCCCCAAGGCTATCCCGAAATTCAGCTGCTCTATATACATCATTTGCACTAATCATTTGTATTTCTCATTTGTACCGACTTAATAATCATGACCTCCTCATAATAGATTAGTTTGATATGACTTCTTTAATAATATTTAGTAATCACCAGATTCCTTTCATAAATTAGTCTTCTTACTTATCTGTTAATAAGTAAATTCAGAACCTGACTTAGAATCGATGAGATTTCCACAGACCTTTAGTAGGGGAAATGCCCCATTTTCTTGACTTTGAAAACCAGAATCACACTCGCTTCTGTCTAGTCTTTCCACCGCTCCCCTCCTCTCCACAATTACCTCATTGGAGAAACAATCCATTCTCTCTTGGAACCTCAGGATTCAATGAAGCCTTATAAAATAGATCTCCCCCAGCCTTTTATTAGGGTTATTTGTATAGACATCTTCCCTCTGCCCCCACCCCCAAGATGCTCACACTTGATTATGAACTCCTTGGCAACCAGGCATGTTGCTTATTTTTCTTGCTATCCTCTGCAGTGCCTTGCACTGTATACTTGAAAGTTTGAAATGATCTGAATTGCACAAAGAAAGAAAATTAGTTTGATCTATCCAGTCTCAAAATCATTTTTTGGTCAAATTGGATTCTTTTCATCTATCTTAGTATCTAATTTGTGCATAGTTGGATTAGTCTTGCAATTAATCTGATATGGTCATTAAGACCACTGGAGACAGTATATTCATTTTCCTGATGTGATGATTTTAATCATGTAGTCATAGCCACTCACAAAAAATAAAACAGGAGATTAATTAGCAAACTAATAGCAGAATGATGAATGGAATTATCCCTATACCTAAAGGCTGTTACAGATAATCTATAGTTTCTGCCAAAGCATTTATTCAGTTTTGATCCAACACCCTTTTGTTAATTGATAATAATAGTCACCAATTATTGAGTGCTTCCTATGGGTTAGGCACTGAACTAAGACAGATTAACAAGGTGGCTAAGAACATGGGGCTCAGCTTATTGTCCTGGCCATACCAGTTACTACTCCATGACTTCAAGCCAACTACTTGAACTATAAAACAAGATAACAATAAATGTTTGTTTTACCATTATTATTTAAGTGAATCATCCTATTTAAATCTCACTACAACCCTATGAACCACTATTATTTTCTCCTACTTTAAAAATTTGCAAGGTACTAGGTACTGGATACTGTGGGGTGTATAGAAATGGCCATTTTAGAATCAAACATGATCCTTCCCATAAGGACTTCACAATCAAGTAAAGAAGGCTGAATTTTTAAATAATCAACTACAATCAAGAGCAGAATAAAATATCTGCCACAGCAACATGAATGTGAAATACATGAAAGGACAGAGGATTTAATGGAAGGCTTTGTATAAAGGTGGAATTTTATTTGAAATTGGAGGGATGAAAACAATCTCTAAAGACACAGCAGAGTTTAAAGGCAATCCAGAGTGAGGGGGCCACACAAGCAGAGAATGGCGGCAAGAAAAAACATCAGGAGCACAGCCCAAGCCAGGGAGCACCTCCCAGCCTGCTGGCTGTAGGAATCGTTTCAGGGTGGCCCAACCAGAATTATTTTTACATAGGCAATATATCAGCCAGAAAATACTGTACATTATAGGTAGAAAAGTTCAGATGCATTTTGTGAAACTGTTTTTAGTAATATGGATAGGTGCTGGGTTACAATGTAAAATGCGCTTCTTATTATGAGCTGTGATCTAAGAAGTTGGAAAGTCATCCATACAGAGAGGCTGGAGCCTACGTTGAAGACAGATGTGCAGTGAGGGTATGAGGCTGGTATTCTAGGAAGGTAATGAACATCTGTGAAATGATGCACTTCTCTTTGAGGCAAGAGAGCTGAGAGATGGAAGGAAGAGAGGCAAGTTGGTGAAGCCACAATAATCTATGACAGTACATCCCAACCTGTGGGATGTCAGCCTATTCTAGGGGTTATTAGCAGATGTGGGGAGGGAAATGTCTTCTCACGAACAAATATAGTCTTTTAACATGTAAATAGAGGTAGATTTACTATAAAGCTAATAAGGTTAGAGCTTGGAGGACCCTTGTTTACATGAATCTCTTACAAGATTCTATTAAAAATTTTGTATTTATGGTTTGTCTTCTTTTTCTTAAAGGGGGCCTTCCAATTGCATAAGCTTCAGGATCCACTAAACCTGGACCTGTATAAACCTTGCCTTGTATATAAATCTGGATTAGTGTCTTTTCTGCATTAGGATACTAATGTGTGTTTTGAATCCCCCTGCAGTAATTTCATACTGTCTCCTTCTTTTCCCAAACTCTCACACCTCTATCTTACCCCTCACTCCCAGCTGGCACTCACACTTCATATTTCATGGATAAAATAGAAGCCATTCAATGTGACTTCATCTTCACACCAATAAGCTTATTGCTGTCAAAATTTATATTACAGCCACGTTAGGGGAAATGGTGACTTTTTTGTTTCTCTAATTGTCTTCATGTTCTCTGGTGCTCCCATTTCCATGGGGCAGGTTAAAACAAGTTTATTGAAAGTAACTCAGTTACTTTCCATTTTAAAGTCTTTGGCTAAATAGTCCTTTTGGAGTAAATGCTCATTCTTTCCAGGTGTTTTGCATTCCCTGTTGTCTTTCTCTTCTCCATGGGTTGCATCTAGACACAGTGGAATTTCTGTGGAATCAGTCATTCTCGCTGGAATTGGCTCATTCTAGGCTGCTCCTGGCTGCCCTGCAGCATCCACAGGTGATGGCCTGGTCTCTTGCCACATCACGGACTCCTCATCCCGGCCTCATGTTTCTCCTGAGCCTCTGTTTCTCTCAGCACCTCCGTCCCTCCAAGGAGCTGGTAAACAGCTGTTTTCTCAACCTGCAAAAGTGAGTTTTGGTTGCTGGAGAAGCTCTATGGGGCAGTTTTCAGGCATCGCTTAGGGCCTGTTTTCTCTCCCCTCCTATTTCTTGCTGGACGTGATGCCTTGTAAAATGTAGGATTTATTGGACAAGGTTTCAGCCACCGTAGGCTATCCCCTCTGAAAGTAATTGCCAGCCATACAGAGTCCATTTCCTGTCAATCTGCCTACAGCTTCCTAACACAACATACTCTCAGGTTAGACCTCAGGAGGATTCCTGTGGCTGACTCTTCCTTTCAAATGTCCTCTCCACTCTGGTCTCTCCATTTACACTTCTGGGTCTGCCTGGCAGCCACTCCCCTCACATCAGTTTTTCTTTTCTATTGTTCGTGCATTATCCAAGGCAATAAGATTTGTGATTTAGCCTTATGATAGAAGATCAGCAAGGGAAGAAAAACTCAGATTTAGAAAATACACATATCAAAATGTATTTTTAAATGTTCTATTTACTAAACTGCAAATATATCTGTTAATTCATGTGCCTTTCTTTTCCCCTGACTGCTGAAACCAGTCCTATCAAAAGTCAACCCTCCCCCTGTCCTGCGACAGCGGCCTGCATCGCTCTCCAGGATTCCTGTTTACGTTATTGCACTTCACTCGGCCTTATGGGTCTCCTCCTCTGGGATGGCTGCCCTCAGCACACAAGCAGATTCCAGTAGCACTGCTTCACACGACTCATTCCTGACCCCAGCGCTCCCCCAGCTGTGTGGTCACCTTGCCTAGCATTCTGAGCAAACCCCTCAGAAGCCCTTGTCTCACACCCCATTTCCACTTTCCCGAGTCTCTTTAACTATTTAATCCACTAAAATCTGGTTTTTACCTCAGACATTCCACCGAATTTAATATTGTCGACATCACCAATGACTTCCTTATCCACAAAGCCAATGGAATTTGGATTCCCCTGTAAGTCTTCTCAACAGTATTTGATAGAACCAACGATTCCTGCCTCCCTGAAGCATGCTTCTCTCTGATTGCTGTGGTAGCACATTAGTTTTTCTCCTACCCCAGTGGCCTCTCCTTTTCAAGCTCTTTCACTAGGGTCTATTTCCTGTTCCTGGCAGCTGATGGTTAGAGCCGCTCAGGGCCAGTCCAGGTCACTCTCCTCTCAGCCCTCTCCCCATTTGCATGACTCAAGTTGTATTTCCAGCTTGGACTCCAGCTTGGCGTTTACTCCCATATCAATGTTTCTACTTAACATCTTCTCGTAAATGTCTCAAGCTTGATATGTTTGAAAAATAATGATTAATTCTTTTCAACACACTTCACCTTCAGCTCTAATCTCTTCCTATCTCAGTAAAAAGCACCATGTTTCAATCAGATGCTTAAGCTAGAAACCAAGGACAACACTCCCGTGCTTCTGCCTGCCCCTCCTCTCCCACAGGCGGCCAAGAGAATGTGATTTTAACTCTCCAAATGCTTCCTTTTCACTTACTGCCAGACCCCCAAGTCACGCCACCATCATCTCTCACTGGGTTTTGCGTAGCAGCATTCATTTCATCTGGTCTCCCTGCTTCATTACCTGCTCTTTCCAAGCCATACTCCATACAATAATAAGGAATATTGGCTTAAAATATACTGCAGTTCTTTCTCTTCCTCTTTCCCTTTTTTTCTTTGCTTCCTTCCCCTTTCTCAACCATTCATCTCAAAAGTCATTAATTGACACTAAACAAGGGAAGCATCCAAGTGGTGGGAGATTTACCGTTATAACCTAGGGCTGGGGATCAAAACCCAGGCGGGGCTAAGGAGGGCATTGGTGCAGGGAGATGGCTCTGTGCGCATTGCCGAAGCCTGAATGAGGAAGAAGAATATCCACACGGGGTGCGGGAGATGGTAATAGACCAGCAGGGTTCTTGGAGCCTGAGAGGGGTGAGGAAGTCGCCCATGCCAGAGATGGAGAAGAGGGTTGGTCATAGAGGTGGGACATGGATTGCATGCAAGGGCAGTGATCAAACAAGCAGATATATTAGAGAGAATGGGAGCCAGGTTTCTTGCTGTGGGAGAAGAGGGCTACAAATACCGAAAGGTAGAAAATGGGATTTATCCTGTGGTGTTGCACTGGAACTGGAGATAGCAGTATGAATTCATGGTTTCCAATACATGCCAATAGGCATAAAAATAAACATAGATTAAATGTGTGCAAACAGACATGTATATTTGCACATACCTGCCTAGTTCTGTCTATTGAGAGAGCCTAGAAACACTAACACCCCAATAGCAATAAGCACATATCTTGGTTTATAAATACAATTCTCCCCTTAAAGAAACCAGGGTTCTTTAGTAAAATCGATGACCCCAAGATTGGGGTAGGGGAAGTACAAGATAAACTTGGAACATGTGTTGTGACAGAAACTAAGTCCTCAAAAAATGATGGGGACATGTCAAAAGATCATAGAAGCTAGCTTGGAGGAGTTCCTACTGGTCAAATCTGGAACTATTTAGCATCAAAATAAAGAGTGGTTATAAATAATTATCCATTGCATAAAGTGAAAATCTATTAGTCCACACTGATATAAATCAATAAATGAATAGATTGGATGTTTTATAAGGAATAGGAAATTTACTTAGTTAAGGTACTTCTCCACAAAATATTTATTAGTCACAAAGGAGGGAGAAAGTCAACTTTGCAGTGGAAAAGCCTTGAAAACTAAGTGGCACCTGGTAGGGTGCACTGTATCACTTTTATGATCTTTTTACCAAAGATGCAAATACTGAATCCAGCCATAAGGTAACTTTAGAAAACCCCACACCGAGAAACTATCTACAAAGTAACGAGCCTGCAATCTTCAAAAGATTATGGCCATCAAGGAAAGATTAAGGAACTTTAGTAGACTGAAGGAAACTAAAAAGACATGACAACAAAAGAGCAAAACATGGCTTTGTACTAGATCCTTTTCTTATAAATGACATTATTGTGAAATTGGGAAAACCTGAATAGGGTCTCAGGATTAGACCATAGTGAGGTATCGATTTGATTCTGTGATTTAGTGATTACACTGCGGTCAGTAGGAGAACATCCTTACTGTGAAGTGTTTGGGGAGGTGTGGGTCCTCTCAGATGGTCCCCACCTGTTGGTATTTGTGCCCGTATGTAATCCTCTCCCATTGAGTGTGTTCTGTACCTAAGGATTCACTTCTAATTAATGGAGTATGGCAACAATAATAGCATATAACTTATGAGACTAGGTGACAAAGATTGTGACTCCCATATGGGTGCTCTTTCTCCTTTTCTTGCTCACTCACTGTGGAGAAGTCCGTGAGCTACACTGTGGAGGGAAGCACATGGCGAGGACTGAGGGAGAACTGCCTGCAGCTGGTGAGGAACTGAATCCCTAGCAAGGAGCAGCAGGTCTTGAGTCAATAGCCTGCGAGGAACCAAATCCTGCTCACACGTTGAGTGGGCACAGAAGTGAATCCTCCTATAGTAAAGAGTTCAAGGTGTGATCGAAGCCCATCCAACACCTTGTCGCAGCCTGTGAGAGACTGAGAGGGAGGAGCCAGCTAAGCCACACCCAGATTCTGACCCATAAGCTCCGTTGTAATAAAAGTTGTTTTAAACTGCTAAATGTAGGCGATATTTGTTACATAGCAATGGATAACTAATACAGGTTATCATAGTACAATTTACTTTCAAAGGATTCTAAAGAAAAAGCTGTACTTCAAGATTGTTTTAAAAATAAGCGCTTGTGTGTGTGGTGGGTTATGCTATTTCTTTGCTTAAATCTTTATGGGCTTCCCATCAGACTAACAACAAAACTCGAATACCTACCCTGCCCTTGATCTCCTGCCCCCTTTCACCTGCTCACACCGCCACACTCATTTTCTCTCAGGTCCTTGAACAAACCATGCTCTTTCCTTTAAGAGGAGCTTTGAATTTATTCCCCTTCTACCTGGTATTCTTCCCCCATTCTTTATATGACTATTCACCATTCATATCCTTTGAATCTCACTTTAAATACCCACTCAAGAAGTCCCTTCCCCCTCATTCATATTCTTTCTCAGCCCCTTACTGGGTTCCTTCATATACTTATGAGATTTTGTAATTATTTTACTTGTGTACTTGTTTTTATCTGTCTCTACCTTTGATAAAGATAAGCCTCATGGGAATCATCCTTCTCTTCACCACTGCATCCCTAGTACCTAAAGCAGAGTGTATACTCTTTAAATATTTGTCAAAGACTGGCAGTTGGAGCTGCCCAATGCCTCTGAATCTTTGCTTCCAAGTAGAGGCAGGACCATGCCTTTGGGTTCTGAATCAGAACGCAGGATCACAGTGACCTGTGCTTATGGAAATGCCACTGTCATGCTGCTCACTGAAGGGACCTCTCCCACTGTGTGTGTCTGTAAGTATCTATCACTGTACTTACCATATCACACGCTAATCATCTGCTTATGCATTGTATTAGTCTGCTTAGCTGCCATAACAGAATACCACACACTGGGGAGCTTAACAGAAATTTATTTTCTCACAGTTCTGGAGGCTGAAAGTTTGCTAAGATGCCAGGGTTGATTTCTGGTAAGGCATCTCTCCTTGATTTGCAGATAACCACTTTCTCACTGGAAAAAAAGGAAAATAATATGTTTGTCCAGTGAATTGATTAACATAATGCTTAATGGCCTAGGCAGAATTTTTTTAAAGCAAAATTTTATTTCTTTTCACTCCCCAAAAGATATATTAAAGCCACACTGGAGAGAGTTCAATTTTATGAATACAGACAATCAAGCCTGGTCACAATAGACTCTTCACCTTCCGACACCAAAACAGGTTGTATACACCGAATAACCAAGTCATTGAAGCCTCTTTCTGTATTACTTTCTTGTTCCCTTGGTTATCACATTTACTTGTTGTCTACAGAGTAAGTTTTGTTTTCTCCATTCCCCCAGTCTCTATTCTGCATATATCCCATCCCAGAGTTTCACTCAATGTATAAAATTTCAGGTGCGGATAACAATGTCATCTTCCAAGAATCTCAGGAATGGCTTCCATGTGGGTTCAGTGGACCCTGGAGCTGGCTTTAATGGTGGGGCTGGGAACTCTCTTCTTACAACCACATGCCCCACCCCCAACAGTTCAGTGCTATCAGCAGGGAGAAAAAAGAAAATGAGAGAGTAAGAGCCTGAAATCTCCCAGCTTGTTTCTGCCAGAACACATCAGTTCTAGGTCATGTTTCTGCAGCACACGTGTCATGGAGCAAGCGCAAGCTGTCAGTATGGAGAACAGAGAAGCTCCTTTGACAGATCCCACGTCTACTTTCCAGCCCCATTATAGCAGGAGACCTTGTTCCTCTTGAATGAGCTGCCTCTCTCTCCGAGGAGTCCCGCAGCTGCAGAAACGCATCCATTGCTGGAGAATTCCTCAGTAGCAAGCCCTGGAAAGAGGCTGTATCTCTGCTTGTCATATATATTTACAGCACGGAGCTGCTATATTCATAGTGGGGGTAAGAGTGAGGAGGGATACACAGGCAGAAACACAGCCTGTCTCTCCAGACAGTGCCACCTGTCATTTCACACTCTCACCGTGTGTGTTCATTTCAAACCTAGAGTCATGAAAATGTGAGCTTCAGAATTAACTTCCTTTAGTGTAAACCTCACACTTCTGAAGGTAACTTTCAAGAAATAGCTAAACAAACAATTTAGTGAAACTTATAAATTCTGCTTAGTTACCCATTACCTTTGAATTCTCGTTTCCAGATCGGAAGGGGCTGAGGAGGAAGACAAAAAATATTTGTTGACTGGGGTGACACATTTTTAAAAAGGGGGAGAGAGAGTTCCACTGGACAACAGAATGTGGTTTGAACACCCTGATGCATTCTCTCCCAACATTCCACTGGAATCCCAGAAAACTCAGAAAGAAATGTAGTTATTCCACCAGCCAGAACTACTACCCATAACCATGCTATTGCCAGGACCTGGGAGAAATCTCCGTGAATTATGAGCATGGTAGACTTGGATTTGGGGGCAAAAAAGGGGGCCACACACTAAACCTTACAAGCTCAGGGAGACCTGCATGGTAGTCCTTAAAAACTCAAAAACCAAAATGAACTGCATAGGAGGGTCTGAACATAAAAATTCCTAACTAAAAGTGGGTCGTGAAGGGTAGCCATGTCCTAGGCCTGTAGCTTCCTTGACAAAGGTCAATCTTTACCTTAAGTAAGGCTGTCCATTGTCTTTTGGCATCTAAGATAATATGCCGTTAAAATGTCAGCGTGATCTCTGTTTTCATCATCACACCCCACCTCTGCACCCTCCACACCGAAGCATTAACACTCTAACCCTCATTGTTGTCTTGTTTCCCGAATACCATCTCTGTGCACAGGAAATGTCCATTGTTAGCTGTCCTCTAGGCACCAATGTAAAAAAAGTGTTTTTCTCTCTGGTTTACTCTTTATCCCATCTCAGAGATTTCCTGCTTAGTTTTCTCCTGCCTCCCTAGTCTATCACCAAAGCCTTTCTTGTAAGCCCCCTACCCCCACCGCTTCGTCTTCTCTGTTGATTGTAATGTATAAAATAAGCTACAAAACTGCCATTCTCCAGAGCATTTCTTCAATCCATTGAGATTTTGCTTTCTGGCAATTGTTGTCAGTTTGCCTCAAATAAACTCATAAATATTCTCTACACTTTTGGACATTTCTCATGTTGACAGATTTAGAAACGCATTTTGTGACCTTCAAATTCTTCACTTCTAGAAAGAGAAAGCAAATCTGGCAGCTCTTCTACCAACCTCACTGGTTGTTCCTGGCCCAGCAGGCAATAGCTGGACCAGCCAGAGAAATGGGAAACTGTCTCTCACCACAAAGTTGGTGGGAGTGAGAAGGGCCTGATGTTGACTTATGGTGACAAAGGCAAATGGAGCCTTGCGTGCCGGGCATAGCAGGTGGCCATGTATCTCAGAGGTTCAGAGCATCAAAGCACCTTGGCACAGTTGAGCAGAGCCACACTAGATGAAAACATGGGAAATGAGGAACTGGTCTTGAGGCTTTGAATGAAATCTTTCCATCCTTCAAGGGTAAAACCATTTATTCACTCAGCCAGTGCTTACTGAGTAGCTACTATATGTCAGACATTATATACCATAGAGAGAGAGAAGCATTGATGTGAGAGAAACATCAATCAGTTGCCTTCCATACACACCCCTACTGAGGCTTGAACCTGCAGCTCAGGTATGTGCCGTGACTGGGGCTGCAACCCATAACATTTCGGTGTATGGTACGGTGCTCCAACCAACTGAACACCCCAGCCAGGACAAGAAGAAGACAGTAATTTAGAAGGTAAATGAAGAAAAGATTCCAAATGCTGCAAGGAGATTAAGGGAAGGACTGGGAATTGGCTGTTAAAGTTGGCATGATGGAGGCTACTGACCTTGGAAAGAATGGTTCATGTAAGAGTGGACCAAAACCAGTGGTAGGAGTGGGTTCAGGAGAGAAAGAGAGGTGTGGAAGTGGGAACAGCAAGTACAGACCATCTCTTAGAAAGTTTTGTTGCAGCAGGAAGCAGAAAATTAAGGTGGCAGCTAGAGAGGAACAAGGCTCTAGATTTACATTCTTTTTTTTTATTTTTGTATTAGAAGTAAAAGAGAGGATTAGTTACCTCACTCCTTTCACAATGCACTTTCCATTTTACCATGTAAATCCTCACTGCATTCTCACACAGATAAGAAATTGCGACAAGCTCCATGGTTCAAAAGTCATTTGTTAAGATGGGTGGTATTAAGGCATTCTTGAATATGAGGGGAAAACTCTAGTAGAGCTTATTGACGATTATCGATGATATAGGAGATAAGTATGGACAAACTATTGCTGCCAGCCAAGCTGAACTTTTGCTTGCTTTTTAAAATAAAGTTTTATCAGAACACAGTGACGAATTTGTAAGGCCTACAAACCCTAAAATACTATCTGGCCTTTTACAGACAATGTGTGCTGACCCCTGATAAAGTAGGTAGGGGAAATGGAGTGACAGCCGACTTGAAGAGATGACCAGAAATGAGACCCAGGTTACAAATGAAAGCACTGGCCTTCTGTGAGAGCAGAGACTTTTTACCTTTGTAACTGGAGTCCAGGCAGGGAGAGAAAATAAACCACAGCACGTTAGTAAATCAGGAGGCAGCCTATCGGGTTGTGCTCTTCTGCTCAATTCTGTTTTCTCCATGAAAAAAGGAGTGACATCATCCACTGAGAGTGTGGAGGGGAGAGTGAATTGGGTCTGCAGATATGAGAAATGAATTCAATAAAACCAAAGGGAATGGGGGAAGAAGGATAAAACCAATCACTTGATAAAGAGTATATCTGCATAGATCTTCACTCATTTGAGAATCTGCAAATTAAATGAAATGGATATGGCCCCTTCAAATAATCACTGAAGATCAAGAGAAAAGAAATATCCTGACCAAGACTTTAATAAGAACATAACTAGAAACCAATAATTTAATATATGAGATATGAATGTCTAGCAAAATAAAATGCATACTCTCAATGACCCAGCAACTGCATTTTCAGGTAACATTACTTGACATTGTCCAATATTATCTAATATTACACAAGTAAAGTATGTAAACATAAATAAATAGAAAAATAAAGTCTTCATACAAAGACTTTTACTGCAGTCCTTTTAGAAGAGCTAAAAATCGAAGCCAAGCCCTGACTGGTATCGCTCAGTTGGTCGGGCATTGCACACCAAAGCAAAAAGGTCACTGGTTCAGTTTCCCATCAGAGCACATGCCTGGGTGGCAGGTTTGGTCCCAGGTCGGGGGAAAGTAAGAGGTTTCTGTCTCACATCAAGATATTTCTCTCCCTCTCTTTTTCCCTCCCTTCCCTTCTCTATAAAAATTTTAAAAATAAAATAAGCTATACTTTTTAAAAAATTGAACCCAACCTATATGTTCATAGCAGTGGTATAGCCAGATTAATTTTAGTATATTTATATGATGGACTTCATTAGTATAGAAGTAATCTTGAAAATATATTTGATAAAGTAATGTTGAAAAACATTAAAGTTGCAGAGATTACTTATAGTGCAGTAAATCCTTTACATTAAATTTACATATGCATAAAACAATCTATGTTATTTATTATCTATATTTAGAAAACATAGAAGAACAAGGACTAGAATCACAAAACTTATGATAGCAGTTAACTCTGAAGAGAAGGATAAAAAGAAATGTGACCAGAGAAAGGTGTATAGGGGACTTCAAGTTTATTTCTTAAACAATTAAATAAAATGTGGCCTAATATTAATACATGCTGGGTGATATCTGCATGGGTATTTATCTTATTATCTATTTTCTTAATATTTTTAGTGTTTAATCTTTTTCTCAAACCAAAAATTAATTAGAGAAGTTTATTAATATTTTAAAACACTAAAACTGGAACTGAAGTAGGATTTCTAAGACTGTTAACAGGGTGGCATTTGGTGTTACCATAATCTCAGCAAAACCATGCAGCAAGCAGTGAGTCAACTACAAGCCCCTTCACCGCTTCACCCCTGCTTAGGGGTCCGCAGTTGGAGCCCCCAAAAGAATGTTCACTCCTCCCCATCACTGGCTGGCTCTCCTTCATCTTCATTTATCAGTTTGCACATTATTCTCTCCGCGAAGTCTTTCCTATTTTGCACAAGTGAGTTATGCTCCCTCTTTGTGCTTGAAAGTTCATTGCATGTACCTCAACCTTGCCACATTTATCACTCTAGTATAACTTCTCGGTCACTTGATCGTCTCCCCTCTGAGTCCGCTGGCTCCTCAGGGATGGGCTGTGTGGAATCACTGTGAGAGCTCCAGCTGGCACAGTTCCCAGTCCTGAGTGCATACTTCCCACATTTTTGATATTCTTGGTCCAGCAGAGTGCTGCAGTGGGGAGTCTGTGCTGGCAGAGGGCAGAATGAGGGTTCTGAACGCCTGGAGGTACCAGTAGGAAACATTCAAGACAAACCATCCACTGAAAACCTTTTGCCTGGAGCTGGACTTACAGTCCAGAATACTAATGTCTGAAGCTGATTTTCAGGAAAAAAAGGAAACTCAATTTTAAAAAAGCAGTTGATCTTCAGCCTTGCCTTTCTTCCTTGTTTTATCTAAACACACAAATAAGAAAAGTTGGCTCAGAAATTGTTCAAAATAGGATTTTTATAGCCTCCCCTCAAAATTCCCCATGTAAGTTTTCCACATTTAAAAAAATTTTTTTTTTAAAGCATCAAATCTCAGCTGTATGGAAAACCTCCTATAGATATTTTCCTGTTTTTGTCAAATTGCCCAATTTTGGAAAATGTAAGAATCACATCAGACCTACCTGTTGGAAATCATGGGAAAAGATAGACAGTATATACCATACTCCTGTCAATTCTGACCTTAACCCATATGTAGTTCTTCAAATTGTAACTTAATATTCATTTCCTTGGCTGAGAGCTACTGGTCAGAAGATGCTGAAAGGTATGAACTCCACTCCAATTTTCGAAGAACACTGTGTTTCCGAGACTCACACATACAGCTGAGTTACAGCTGAGTCCAAGACCTTGTGATATGTTTCTTGCTCATTCCTGAGTATTCACACCCCTTCCCACACTCCACCTGCAGGGGTTAGAGGAGTGGGCTGCCCAACACTATGGGGAGCAGCTTGGCCTTGTGACTTTCATTGGCCAGTGAAATGTGAGAGAGAGTGAAAGTCTGCGAATCCCTGCAGAAAGCTCTAAGAGGCATGGCGGACTTCCTCCAGCTGCCTTGCTTTCCTTTCCCTCTAACAAAAGAACAACAGGTTCCAAAAAGAAGCTGGCCTGAATTCTAGAATAAAGGAGATCCATGGAGCCAGCTTGTAGCTGATCAGTAATGTGAGCAAGGGCAAAACAAAACAAAAATGCTTTGTTTTTGGAGACAGTAAGATTTTAGGGTTGCGGGTTACCATGGCATAACTTACTGAAAATGACAGATGTTGAATTTAAAGATTAGGGTATATCTTTAAAATAGGCATTAAAAACATGCCAATGCACTAGAGGATCCGGGCCGCTTGTGGCTGGCTTCTTTGCCACTGACAGCAGGTGGTCTGTAGAAAGTGAGGGGAATATTCTCTTTCCGGTACACAAGCTAGCAAGAAGCCTCTTGGGTCTTTTTAAAAAATTCATCTGAAACTTTCAGAAGTTTCTGAGCCCAGAACAAGCTCCAGTGTTCCAACTAACTTTATCAAATTCAAAGCAGATCTTTAGCAGATTTCTCACCCTGCTGCAAGTGACTACTGCTGTTCGAGCAGATCGCTTCCTATCTTTCCTGTACCGCTAGTTAGAAAAACTAGAATTTCCCAAATTAGAGTAATTTTTTTCCTATTGATTTTGCCATTAGTGACCCTCAGCAGTCTCTCCAGGAAGAAGGAAAACCTTCATTAAATATTCCCTTAATGTGGGTGCGGCCTGGAGCCTGCCTGTGGCCAGCCTGTTGCAGGAGCACAGAACAGGAATCTCGTAGCTGCAGAGAGAGGAAGAAAGGAGAGCTCCGTGGGGACAGTGTGCGGCAGGAGCTGCTCTGGGGGAAACAGAAACCAACTGGGGAAGGTGATAAAAACGCTCTAAAAACACTGGAAACATGGAATCAGCTGGGTCTTGTAACCGCTTAATTTTAGTACAATCAGTGCACCATTTTATTCAGCACACATAAGAACATTCTGTATATCAAAATAACTTCTTCAATATCAAACATGTATATGCTGCTGCAAATGCAACATGCCATTCATATTTGCTGTTATTATAGGTACATATTTTAAACAAAAAAACCAGAAACATGACTATAATTGTTGCTTTAATTTTTAGCATGTCAGTTGATATTATTATAATATTAGTAACAGACAATATTTCAGCTTCTTTAGAAATTAAGGTAGGATGTGCTCTTTTATAGTCAATAATTTGCCTTAAGTATCACCTCTGTCTTTTTGGTTCTCCTGGCCTGAGTCTTTTGCTTTCTTTTATCCTCTTTTTTTTTTTTTCATTTCCTTCTCTTCTGTCTCCTCCCCTTTCCTATGCACAGCTGCCATCTTTTTGCTTCTGTCCATCTCCCACCTCCACCACCCACCTGGTTTCCTCACCCCTGAGAAGGGCTGTGATGCAACAGAAGGGGCTCTGGGCCTGGAGTCTTTGGGGGTTAAGGTTAAGTCCTAGTGCTGCTACCAACAAAATACATGATGGCATAAGAGATATACACTGTCTGTGTACCCATGACCTCACCCATATAATGAATTTAGGGCATTTGGTTTAATTATTTCTGGGGTCTATTACAACTTTTTGATAATATGAATCTTTCTGCTTCTGTACATATCAATTGGCCATTTGAATCTGATGTATTTTTCTTAAGCCACTCCTGCTTCTTTTTATTATTACTGACCTTTGGGCTTCAAAATTAGGTATTCTTCTTTATCCAACAGTTGCATTTTTATATTTAAGTATTTCAATATAACATCAATTGTCCCTACAATGATAGTTCTACTTTGTAGATTAAGAAAAAAAAGTCCTGAATATAGGGTTGCTGATTTGGGGGAAGGGGGTGGGTAGGAGTGCTGACAGATTTTCTTCTGCCTGAAAATGGTAAGTGAGTTAATCCAAGCTGCCAGAAGACCAAAAGCTGCTCTTAACAAAACTTCAGCATCTGTTCTGCAAATGCAATAGTGGTGACTTCCATTTGTGCTCCCAAAGTTTGTTTATAAACCAAGTTCTACATTTCTCAACATAATAAAGGCCATATATGACAGACCTACAGCCAGCATCATACTCAATGGGCAAAAATTAAAATCTTTTCCACTAAGAACAGGAACAAGACAAGGCTGTCCACTTTCACCACTTTTATTCAATATAGTATTGGAAGTTTTAGCCACAGCAATCAGACAAGAAAA